>PVIJ01014599.1:0-39943 GCA_004024925.1 Scalopus aquaticus
AAAAAGAAAAGATTAAAAAAAAAAAAAACAAATATACCAAAGGCTCCAAGATTCCTCATCTGTTTGTGGAATCAACCATGAGCTTATCCTGCTATGATGCAGTGATGCTTGCCCTGCTGAGCACAGAGCCAGAAATTTGAGAACGTGAGGGTTGAGAAAAAGTTATCTGCTGTAGAAGAACAAGTGAGATGTTTGTAGCCTAATTTTTAAAGAAAACTGAGATAAAATTGATATTATTTTCAGGTGTACAACATAGTGATTCAATATTTATATATCATTACTTGTTTTCTTATTGGCTGATCATATTTATGGTATGTCAGACTGAGCTGACAGGTCAGTTTAGGTCCAAGTTTAGGGCCAAGATACCCACCAACCCTGCCTTACTAACTTCTGTTATTTGGTCTCAAGTACACTGAGGAGTATGAAGAGAACCTTTAGAAAAACTCAAATACTCCACATTCAGCCTACATCCTATATGTGGGACTGAGAGATCCCTATATTCTGCAGATGAGGCCCAGCAAAGGTTTGTTATTAATTATTTATTGTATAGATAGAAAATCCAATAGCTTCATACATAACAAGCAGAGTAGCTTCTGGGGCAATTTTGTTATAGCTACCTTTGTAGGTGTTTGGAAGTCCATGACTTCTTTCTGCCACATCTGCAGGCCATCCCCTGATATAAACTTACTCGGTAAGCCTGTCAAGCCTATCTCTAAAATCTCTTTCAATTTTTACCATTCTCTCTACTTCCATTGCTAGAATCCTGACCCAAATATCATCCTCTCTCACCTGCACTACTGTCATGACCTAACTGGTCTCTCTGCTTCTGCCTCTCCATAACCTACTCATTCTCTATAAATGGTACAACAAAGAAATATAAAGCAGAGTGAATTACTCTCCTGCTGAAAATGCTACAATGTTTACTCCATTTTGAATAAAACCAACTCCTCTTATTCCACCAAGTCAAGGATCTTGTTTGCCTTGTTTACCACTGTATTCCAGCACCTAGCATAGAGGGAGCACTTCATGAGAAAGGGAAAGAAAGGACGAACGCAGTTTACTAATATACTACCATTTATTTTTTTCCCTTGGCCAAGACCTAGACTAGGAAGGCAAAAGACACCTTTTATCACCATTTAAGGGAGAACTGACACTATCTAGGATGAAGTGGCTCAGCTTCTGATAACTTCTCAGATTAACCTTGTATTTTACCTAATGAAAGATTTAGTAGATGCTTTGAACTTAAGACCAGCACATCTGGTTTCTATCACAATTGCCAGAGAACTGAGAGGCAAAGTAGAGAAACAATCTAACACAGTTGTATGGCCCAGTAGCTTCCAACACATCCACTGAGATAGACAGTTAACAACAGAATCAATTAAGTTTGTATTATAGCTAGGCAAGTTCTTTCATAAAAGGGGACTCACCAAAGACCTCTTGCTTACCAGTAAGGAGGGCACTACACCACCTGATCTCCAAACTTAGAACCACCCAATCTCCAAACTACGTTCAGATCCATAGAGAATGCATGCCTACATAGACATCTGCTTGCCCAAGTATCTCAAAACATTCTGTCAATTAGGCTATGGTCCTTTAGGAAAAGCAACATATCCATACTGATAACTAAGAGCTTCTGGTGGCAATATCACTAGGTGCCACTACTTCAGGTGGTGGGACCTCCTTATGTGTGACCTTCCAACTTCTCACCTGTGCTGTGCTTAAAGGGTTCAAGACAAACCAAGCCCCACTACACGCAAGTTGGAGGACTAGGACATCTGCATATCACTGGTTACCAGGTTAGGTGAACTGAATGTAAATTAGTGGAGTGTTCCAGTCTGGTTTGTCATGACCTAAAAAAACTTTTATCATGATTATAGCTGGCTATTAAAGAGAAAAAGACTTTGGTCTAAGGTAGAGAGACCTTAGGGGACAGGTCTTATGGAAATATTTGGTCATATTTCTAAAGTTTTTGCTATTTTAAATTTTATCTCACTTCCTAGAGTTCTCATTCCTGTTGGATGTGAAATTATCTGTTAAGGTTATTGGGGCAACAAACATAACTTGAGCTACAGAATGGATAGCTATACTTGTTTGTAAATTGTCCTAATCTTTTCCTATTACCATCTGTGTGTGTATACATCCCTTTTTTTTCTTTTTAAGCTCAGGGCACCAATTAATTCATTTTTAAACAAATCTCTCTTAGGAACTGAGCAAAAGATGTCCTTACTTCTTAGAGATCTGTCTGCCCACAGGCTAGACAGGGCAACTCTATGTATCATATGCTTACAGATTTAGTTGGGACATTGACTCAAGGTAGCCCAGGAATGTTTTCTCTCCCAAGGTCTTGGAATGAGAGTACTGAAACATTTTCAATTAGCTGAGAGCTCTGGATCTCAAATTGGATCCAATCTACATATCTGATGGCCAAGGACACTGTTTGGGGGGCATCCATAATGAGTAACATGGCTGGAGAAACTGGAGTTAAGAACAAAGACATAAACAAAGAGAAAAGCATATTTAATTTCCATGGTGTCTGCCTACTTAAAAAAAAATGGAGTGAAATGATGTGCTCTGTTTTTTATTACAAACAACCTTTCTTTACTTGTGTATCTTTAAATGGATATTTATTCCTTAAAATTAGTTTCTGTGACAATGTAAATGAATACCTTCATTGATCTCTATTTTTCTTTCAGCTCTATCACAATATTCTAACTCCTTCTCTCTCTCTGTCTCTCCATTTAATTTGTAGACAAAAACTTCCATCATATGTAAGAGATATTTAAAATGTTTTTTTTTTAGCTGCACAGAATCATTCTAATCTTTGATTATGAGGACAGTCAAACAATACATGTGCTCATTTGCCCAATTTAAAGACCAATGCAACAGACATGTATTGAAAGCAAGCAGCAGTGCTGTGCTCTTCAGTTAAAGGGCCCCATTATCTGATACCTCTGCCCCTTACTCTGTCCATGGTACATGTCTCTTCCAGGATGGCCATTCTGGATCCAGGCCCAATCTGACATCAATCAGCACAATTTCAGTGATTAAGTCTACAGTGCGGATCAGTGTTTTCCATCTCTTTTTGACTAATGAACTTTACAAAGTAATACTTCAACTTCCTTAGGAATTTTAAAAATCATTAAAAAATTTTTTGTGTGACACATGATAGAAAAACTTTAAGTAATAATATTTTATTTTAGATCATCATGTTATTAAAGATTTATTATGAAGTTCATGTGGCAAAATATTTAATTATACTGATAACACTGAGGAAGAATTTTAAGTTCTCAATAAATGGTTCTGTAATATAAAGAAAATCATGTCAAATAAAACTGTCAAAAAATTAAAAGATGGGGTCTCTCCAATGGCGCAATTGGTTAAGCTCAGCGCTGTGGAGCTGTCAGTGGCTGCAGTGCGAGTTCGATGCCCGGGCAGGGAGATTCCACATGGCACAGCAGACCTCTCCTGCCTAGCCCGCTGCTCCCCCTCAGCAGTGTATTTCAGTTGATCTGCCTGTTCTGCTCCCCGCTCTGTCTCTGGTGAACGTTCTCACTACCCCACTCCTCTGGCCTGCACCCCAGTTTGTATGCATAAAATAAAAAAAAGATGGATTTACAATCAAATATATTAAATTGAAAGATGGACTTAGCACATACATATTTAAATGCAGGCTAAAACAAAATTTGTGCTACAGCATCCCAAATAAATTGTTTTTATAACCTGGTACTTGGAACTGGAGCCTTTCAACTGACAATGCATTTTAGAAATGAAAGCATCTTAATTTAATTAGGCCTTTTCTATACCTCATGAGATTCAACAGAGTATATTTACTATCATAGTCGTGTTTGGTGATCTATTCTGAAATTTTCTCTAATGCTGTCTTAAGAAAAGAAAACAACAAATGTCAATAGTATGAATGTATGAATATGCATGTGCTTTTAAAACATAAGGCATGCCTAGCCATATTTATGTTTGAAAAACATGTTTTAGTTTGAAATAATTTAGATTTCCAGAAGAACTGCAGATAATACAAAGAATTTCCTTATATCCTTTCAGCTTCCTTTAATCATGTAGTTTTTTAAATTACAGTCATCTTGATGTTTATACATATTTGATCAGATGATTGCAACTTACATATTTCATGAAGAGCATCTTGAAATAATTTTGCAGAATTATCATTTTTTATGCTCCTCATTAATTTATGATGTTTTGACATGTGTTTTAAACATGTTTCATGCTTAGCCAGGAGTCCATTTATGAGTAAAGATTAAACTACCCTCATGACTAAGAACAACAATTAAAAAGTGTAATATTCCTTCTCAAATTTATTTTCCAAAAAAAGAGGAATCACTTCCAATTTTATTTTACAAGGTTAGTCTTACCCTAATATGAAAACCAGACAAGGACACTATAAAAAAATAAAATTATAGGCCAGTTATCTTTGATGAACATTGATCAAAAATCCTCAACAAAATAGTAGCAAAACAAATTCAACAGTATATGAAGGGATAATACACTACAATCAAGGGGGATTTTATTCTAGGGAAGCAAGGATGGCACAATATCTTCAGATCAATGAGATACACATCATTAATAAAATGAAGGATAAAAATTATACGAGCATTTCAACAGATGCAGAGAAGGCATTTAATAAAATTTAACAACCATTCATAACAAAAACTCTCAACAAAGTGGGTATAAAAGGAATGCATGTCAATATAATAAAGACTATGTCTGACAAGCTCAGAGCTACTATCACATCAACATCAACAGTGAAAAGCTCAGAGTTTTTCTAAGATCAGGAACAAGACAGGGATGCTCATTGTTGCCACTTTTATTAAACACAGTATTGAAGTGCTAGACAGAACAACTAAGCAAGGAGAGAAAGAAGACAAGACAAAATACTGATACGTTGGCCACAGTGCTTGAGGAGGACTAAGTACTGTTAGGAGCACTAGGGTCATTAGTATTCCCAGCAGCAGTGTTTTAGGGCTTCATCCCCAAGACTGTGAAATAGGAAATATGCCTGTGATTCAAAAATGGAAAAGATGTGTGACCTTGTTATGATCTCTAAGTCCTTAATGACATCTCCATTCACAGTCACTGATCTCTGCTTTTTATTTCTAATCTTATACAAGCAATTTTCAAACTGCTTTTTAAACTAGTGAGACTGTTCAAATAAGAACTTAAAGATGAATAAACAAACGGGGGAGAGGGAAAGCCTCAGTGCTCAGTCTCTCAGGGGCTGGGGGGTGGTTTGGAGAATCCTGAGAGTTCTGGGCAGCAGAGATTCAAAGGGAAGGGAGGTAGGGAGTGCTGGGAAAAGTAAGTTTCAGCAAAGACCTAAGGGAGGGGGAGGAGGGAATTTTGTAGATATTATGGGAAAGCGATGGCCTGAGGCAGGACTACTGTTGGTTTGTTGGAGGAAGAACAAGGTTCCACTAGTAACTAAGAAAAAGTAAGCACCAGGAAGAGTAAAGAGATAAGGTCAGAGAAGGTTTAGATTATGTCAGACATTGCAGGTTAAGTATAAAGCTTCTGAGTTGAGAACTTACTTTTAGTGCGGTCCCTTTAGCTGCAGCAATGAGAACAGGTTCTGGGAGAACAAGGAGAGAGGAGAGGCAGAGAAAAACTGTAAGGTTATGGTGAAAATCTAGTTGAGATACAATGGTGGTTTATACAAGGTGCAATCAGTAGAGGCAGTGGGAATTCTGGATACATTCTGATTGTACAGCCAACTGACCAACTGAATGTGAGAGAAAGGGTTAAGGATGATTCCAAGGCTACTGGAAGAAGGTAGCTGCTATTTACTGAGATGGGATAGATTGAAAAGGTGGGCTTTGGAGGAGGAATCAGGAGTTCAGTTTTGAGATATCAGAATCCAGATGAAGTCAGGTAGGTACTTTGATATCACAGTATTAGATTCAGAGACATCTAACTCAGAGATAATATATGGTAGTCATTGATGTATAGTTGTTGGTGTATAGATATTACTTAAAGTCATAAACCTGGGTGAAATGCCAAGGAAATAGGTTTGTTAAGAAAGAGCAGAGATATGAGGAATAAGCAGCATTCCAACTTTAAGTGTCTCGAAGTTGATGAGGAAGTAACAAAAAGATGAAGAAAAAACCTCCAGTAAGGTGGGAGGAAATCTGGAGAATGCTGTGTTCTGGAAGCTAACTGAAGAAAGCATTTCAAAGAAAGGAATACTGTGCAAAATGTTGCTGAAAGGTCAGCTAAAAGAAAGACTTAAGAATTGATTCACTGGAGTTAGCACTGTGGAGTTCTTCAGTGGGGGTAGAGGCCCCATTAGCATGAATTCAAGAGAGATTGGTGGAAAAGAACTTGAAGTCACTGAGTTAGTCAAGTACAGAGAGAAACAGAATTAGAGAGATGCAGAGTCAATAGAGAGTTTGGTCTTTTAACACAAGGCACTGTATCTCTGGTATCTAGCATAGTGCCTAGCACTATGTGGTAATTCAGTAAACATTTGTTGATTGAACTAATTCAGATCATTAGCCACTGAATCAATAAATAGTCTTAGCAGTAGCAGTAGAAGTTTAGAAGTTGATACAGGAAAATGTAAGGATTCTTGGTTCAATAAAAAGAACTGTCTTTATTCTCCTACTGAAAACTCTTTTATTTTGATAACTTCACTATGCTCATATTATGCAACTAGAACATAAATTTGAAAAGAAGAACAGATTTTGACAAACACATGCTTTGCAAGAAAAAAACAACATACTTTCAATTCTGGATGGGTACAATCTCTCCCAACTGGGAAAGATGGGTCCTGTGACTATGTACTCAGAGGTTAAACGTGGGATCCAGTCCTCTGAGTGTGTAATGACCCTCTACTTACTAAATTGGAGGGCTTTTGGTGGTTGCTGAAGTATACTAATTTATAAGAGTCTTGTACAAATGAAATCTATATGTGGCAAACCAGTAATGAGCCCAAGTATTTGTTTAGTGATTTATACTTTTCAAAGTGATTACACATACATCCTTTCCTTCTGATCTTATAACATTTTGTGAGGCAAGTATTTTTATCACTATGATTTAATGAGATTTTATGAGACTTGCAAAAAATCATACAGCTCTTTCAACAAAAGGTGCTGGGAAAACTGGATACCACATGGAAAAGAATGATATTGGATCCTTACCTCACATAAAATGGATCAAAGACAAATAATTTTAGTAAGAACTAAAACTATAAACTCTTAGAAGAAAACAGAAGTAAACTGATATGACCTTGGATTTGGCAATGGATTCTCAGAAAATATCAAAATGTAAGCAACAAAAGACAGATAAACTGAACTCCATCAGAATATAAACCTACTGTGCAAAGGATACTCAACAAAGTAAATAAACAGCCTTCAGTATGAGAGAAAATATTTGCAAATCATGTATCCGGCAAGGGTCTAGTATCCAGAATATATAAAGAACTCACACAACTCAAGCACAAAAAGATAGCCCAATTAAAAAATGGAAAAAAAAAAACCCACTTCAATAGATATTTCTCCAAAGAAGACACATAAATGGCCAACAAGCACAGGAAAATAAGCACAACCTCATTAGTCATCAGGAAATGCAAATCCGTATCATAATGAACTATCACTTCATACCCACAAAGACTTCTATAACCCCAAAACTAAAAATAAACAAGTGCTGGCAAGGATAAAAAGAAACTGAACTTTCAAATACTGCTAAGTTGAAATATACAATGCTACTAAGGAAAACAACTGATGGTTCCTGAAAAAGTCAAACATAGAATTACCATATGAACCAGAATTCCACTCCCATTCTATACTTAGAATTGAAAACAGATATTCAAGCAAAAACTTGTACATGAATGCTCTTAACAGCATCATTTATAATAGTCTAAAGGTGTAAACAATTCAAATGTCCATCAAACCATGAATGGATAAACAAAATGTGGTATATCCATACAATTGATTGAGTCAGAAGAAAGGGATGGTTATTATTCAGTCGAGGAAAGGACACATGCTAAAACATAACTGAACTTTAAACATTAACCTAAAAGAAGTCAGACACAAAAAAAATCATCCAATGTGTGATATTCTATTTACATGAAATATCCAGAATAGGCAACTCCATGGAGACAGAAAGCAGACTGGTGGCTTCCAGGGAATAGGAGGAGAGAGAAGTGGGGAGAGACTGCTTAATGGATACAGGGTATCCTTTCGGAGTGATAAAAATATTCTGGAATTAGATAGTAGTGAAGGTTGTAAAACACTATTGAATTGTACATTTAAAAATGGTTAATTTTATGTGAATTTTAACTCAATAAAAATAAATAAATCACTTAGCTCACAGCAGACTAATCAAGGCCTTGCATCCAGGAACTGCTGACTCCAAGTTCTCTGCCCACCCAAGCATTCTGTCTCCTTCCACAAATCAAAGGCACTATTTACCACCTTGGCAAAGAACTTTTCCCTCCATTTGCACCATCCGGGCATAGTACCTACCTAGTGTAGTGGATTTCCTTTAGTTGGCCAAGCCAATTCAAGTTTCTAAACAAAGTGTATTATCAGAGACTCCCAGTAAAAACCATCTTATACAAAATCTACTAAACATGTCACATAGTCATCCTTTACACAGAAGTTAACCATCATCCACCAAAATGATCAACCAATGGCATCTATGACAGCTAATCCCTCATAACATGATACTCTTGTTTGCAACAGAGTGCAACAATAGGGTTTATGCCTTCAACTAATAAACTTCATTAAAAATTCTTGCCATTTTCAACTCCTCAGGTTTCTGATCTGCTTGCTGGTGGATCACAACTCTTAGAAATATGAACTTTAAGCCCTACAATGCCATATTCAAGTTGCCAATGGGGTAGAGATGGATAGAGACAGGCTGGTAGTGGCCATCTGCATGACAACCCCCTAGAGACAGTCATTCTCACCCAAGGTCTTTAAGGTGACAGCATTCACACAACCTTTTAGAAACCAAAGTTCTGTTCAGTGCTCTCTTATTCTCTCTGAGTTGAATGAGAGCCCACTCCTCTAACTTATATCCATACCTTTTAATCATCACCAATAATAAAGATTTCAAAGGATGTTTAATTTAGACACATGCAACTGTGAAAAAAGCTGTATCAAGTTAACTGGGAAAAATACACTGCATAAACTACTCCTGGGAATTGAACAGCTAGATAGATGTTTCCTAACACAGCCAAATATTCCATTTTAAAAATGCCAACAATCTGGTCTCTTTTTATCTGTTCAATGGGAGGATGATGGCAGGGTCACTGGAGCCCAGATCGCTGCTGGCCTTTAGGAGCACTATGGCTTTCCAGATAGGAGATTGAGGGCATAATCACCAACATGTGAGTCTCAGGGATCCTGGCAACAGTACCTCAGTGAAAAGCACAAAGTCTCCAATCAGATACCAGCAAGACCCCTCTAAAATGAGAGATGGGCATTACCAGGCACCACTGAGTTACCTCCCTGAAAATTTAATAAAAGAACTATTTGGTTACCCAAGAGATTAAGCATCTACCACAAAGAAATATTAAACATCCACCCTCTCTTACTACTCCCCTATTTGGGCAAACTACTCAAAAGATTTTCCAGCATTCACCATTTCCACTCCTTGCTTCCTATTCCAATAGGTTTTGAGCCTTCTGACATGAAATACTTCTTGCTGAGGTCAAAGACTCCATTTTACTAACTTCAACACATCATTTTCAGTCTACATGCTTACTTGATGACTCCTCTCTTTCTAAATAGTCTCTTCTTTTGCCTTTTATGACACATTTTAAACTGGGATTAAGAGTCTAAAGCAGATATCTAAAGCAAGAATTAAGTGTAGTCATAAATTAATCTAAAAATTCTTTAAATGGGTCATGAGTATACCATAACTGGGTTTTTGTGTACATAATTCTGTGTAGTAATGAATACCATGAAGTAAATATACGTGCAAAATAAAACTTCGCTTGCTCTCTCATCTAATTAAAAACGTTAAGTATATTGAGTTAAGATATGTGAAGTGCCATCTACTGTACCTCTCTGGCCACTTCTCATCCCTTTCTTGGGGTAATCCTTCTCTACCCAATTTAAAATGGTAGACCTGAGTCCTCTTCTCATCTTATTCTGTCTATGGTTCTCAACTTCTACTGCTCAGTGGAATCACCTGAGTAGTCCTAAAATCACAGGCTGCAATTTAGAACAACTAAACAAAAGAGAAATTTCTGGGGTGGACCAGGCATTTGTATTCTTCAATCATCCCACAGTTCCAACGAGCAGCCAAGATGATAATCCTTATTCTATATTCTTTTCCTAGAGCAGGGTTCATAAATTCAAACACATACAGAGTGAGAGAAGTAAATAATCAAAGTAGACCAGGCATGAGCTTCAGGGAGTGATGGGTTTTTTGGTTAACTAGAAAGCAGCTGGGAACAGCTGGGATTTAGCTCTAATCAACTGTTGCCATATGGGAAAGTCAGCTCAGTAGTGCTACCTCTCATTTTTAAAGAAGAGTCTCAAATCTGGATTTTCATGGGATATCTTCAGATTTTTAATTATTGGCAACTTCACTCAAAATTAAATGACAACAAAACTGTTGTCAGAAAAACGTTGGGGAAAATAAAAACACATCTGCAAGTCAGATTCAACTGTGGGCTACTGGTCTGCAATCTTTGCCTTATATAGTTTCATCCATATCCTCCCTTGTACACCTAAAAAGTCTGTGTTCCCAGTTCAGCCCAATCCTCGAGCTTCTGGATTTTAACTACCAAATGTTTACATGATAGCTATCACCACTTGAAGGTCCCACCATTCCCAAAGTGAACTGTGTTTTAAGCCTATCTCAAAACTATTTATCATTCCAATGTTCTCTCTCAGGTAACAACTCCATCATTCACCAGGCTGGGCAAGGCAGAAACTCTGGAGTTATCCTGGACTTGCCCCTTGGATATAAATCACCAAATCCTTCAAAAAATTTTCTATGTCCATTTACTTCTTTCCATCTCATCTACTACCATTCACCATATTGTCTCTCCTACCTTACCACATTGCATTAGTAGGCTCAGACTGCCTTATTAAAATGCCATAGACTGAGTGGTTTCAATAAAAATTAATTTTCCTATAGTTTTGGAGGCTAGAGGTCCCAGATCAAGGTCCTGCAGGATTTCTGCTAAGAACTCTCTTCTTGGCTTTTAGATGGCTGGCTTCTCACTGTGTGCTCACACAACTTGTCATCTGTTCTCCTCTTATAAGGTCACCAATCCTGTACCACTAGGACTCCATCCTTATGACCTCCTAAAGACTATCTTCAAGTCACACTGCTGGTCAGGGCTTCAAAATATAAATTTTAGAGGAATACATTTATTCCATAGCTCTCAGTAACCTTAATTAGGGTCAGCTGTCTCCTACATTCACTTTTTTTTCCATCCAAGCCATTCTCTCCTATATCACCAGAGCAATTTTTTTTTTTTTTTTTTTTACAAATATGTGTGTGTGCATATCTGGCCCTACAATTCCACTTCTAGGAATTTATCCTACAAATATATTCACACACTGGTGAACTAGCATATACATAGTACTGTTTGTTTTAGTAAACTACTGGAAACTATTTAACAGCAACAGAGAAATGGTTAAATAACCTATGTTGTATCTATATGATGGAATACTACAGTTATTTTACAAAAAGATATCTATATGTTGAAATGGAAAGATTTCCAAGACATTAAGAGAACAAAGCAAGGATACAGCAGTGTGTATGATACCATTCTGTGTTAAAAATAGGAGAAAATAAGATATACACCTGCTTGAATGCCTACAGAAAGTCTAGAAGGGTACATAAAACTAGTAATAGTGATTATCTCTTTGGAAGATATGGGTAAAATGGCATCTGAGGGAAGGAGTAGGCCCCACTATAGGTAGATATGTTGATTTAATGAGGATGGTTCAGGCACTAGTGTTGTTTTGAGTTCCTCCTGTGATTCTGATTAGTGGCCTGTATAGCGAAATACTGTTTGCAATAATAGCCCTTGCATACATTCCCAGCTTCATTTTGTATCACATTGCTCCTATCACTCTTCAAGCTCCAGCCACAGTGGCCTCTGGTTCCTTCAGCTGGACTATATCCCTTTAAGTTTTATCTAGTGACTTCTATTATTCTTCAGAGCCCACCTCACCTTCAAGGTCATTTCCTAAAGAAACTTTTCTTAGTTTCCAAACAGTGCAGGACCCCTGTGTTATGTACTCTTATCACTCCATACTTCTCCCAGAATTTATCACAACTGTAATGAGGTAACTGTATAATTATACTTGTATGTCTCTCATTCTTTAGATTGCAATGTCCAGGAGTACAGAGACCACATCAGTTACCTTTAATACTGTACCCCATACCTCAACTAGCATCTAGCAGACAAGATAAGCCCTCCTTCAAACAGTTGTTAAATAAACGAAAGACTCTTCTGCCCTCAAACCCAGCACAGTAAAAACTGACACACAAGCAGATGAGGACAATGCAGCAGTCGTTGGTATTAAGGGAGCAGTTCATTTGGAATGGTGCTTCTAGGGTGATTTTGGTCCTCCCAAGGGACATCTGGCAATGCTGGAGGTATTTTTGACTGCCACACCTGTGTGGCTTTGTTACTGTCAAACAACTATCACAACTGGAGGGGGAGGATAGGTCAAGAATTTGCTTGACACCCTATAATGCAGTTTAGCTCTCCACAACAAAGAACTGCCTTGTTTAAAATGTGAATAGTACCGTGGATGAAACCCTCTGATTTAGATAGAGAATGGTAATATACAAACCCATGATCAATTCTACTCCAGACATAGGGTTTTGGCTGCAGGTGAGACGGTCAAGAAAAGATTCAGAAAGGGGTAAAGCTTTAGCTGCATGTTGAAAGATGGCAGGGGCATATCATTGATACTGCCTTTGCCGTAGGTAATAAGGAGCCTCTGAAGAGTTTAAAAGTAAAGCTATGGTTTGAACAGGTGCCTCTTCCAAGTACCCCCATAGTTCAAAATTATTTATCTCCTTTATTCCCTTTCTGAAACAAAAGTTTCATTCTTGTAGGGCAGCTAGCTTCAGCTAAACATTAACATCAAATTAATTCAGACTAAGAGTAAGTCACATAGCCTCTTCACTGTCCAGGCTATTAAGCTGCATTTAAAAATATGCAAATAGTTATGAATACAAATAAATCTTTAACTGCTTAATGTTCACACTGTTAGTAGATAAAGCTAGTTTTAAACTCACAGCCACGTTGGTTCTGGTAAAGATTTCCCCAAAGCTTTCGAGTTTTAAAAACCTGTTTCCCCTGATCTCAACATTAAGCTCCCAGCTTGTGTAAAAGATCCAAGTTTTTTTCCACAAGTATCTCATGCTGTAAATTCTTCTGCAAGAGAGGATAGGAGAGGCGAGGCAACTGGATGTAATAAATGTGAACAAGTTGTATGCATAAATTAGGAATGGTTCAGATTTTAAAAGGTTTCCATTAAAAGTCATAGATACTACTGAAAGAAATGAAATTGAAATGATCTTTAATGGTATTACTAAGAAAGAAAAGCTTGTTTCCCTACCACAAAAGATAGATGCCCATGATCTGACCTAGTATGGCAATTCTTAGGGTCTCAGCACTGGGTGCTCTGTTTACAAGAAACTGGGGCTTGAGACTAATGAAGAACAAAGAAAAATCCCTGGCACCAAAGGTTTGTGGGATGTATTGTACATAAATGACTTGAAGAGGAACGTTTCCTCACATTTTGGTAGGCACCGCAAGTTGCTCTCTTTTGCTTACGTGTTAAAATTTTTTATTTCCTGTTTTCAGATCATTTGATATTAAGAAAATGGCTTATAATTTACGAACTGCAATTTACCCTTCCTTACATTTGCTGGCCACTAAGACTGGATAGAATTCCTTAAGCTTTACCAGACTCGGAGAATTGGGAATAATGTGAGCATATCAGAGTTCAGATGCAACATCAACTCCAACTCCCGCCAGCTGGTTTCCATCGAGAGGTCGGTCCCCCAGGAGAGAAAGCCCCGCAAAGGCGGCAGCCGGAGTCGGTGCGGGAATGAAACCCACCCGGGTGGTTCGAGGGCGGCCGCAGGGCAGAGCCGGGGTCGGCCCGTCCTCCGTTTACCTTTGTTTCAGGTACTCCAGTCCCTACCCCAGTCGAGGATCTCGCCCGCGGCCACGAGCCGGTGACACATCCTTCTTTGGCCAAGTCCGACCGAGGTAGGGCAGGGGGCGGGGAAGGAAAATAAAGCCTCAGCGCCTAACGACGTGACTCTCAGTTCTTCCAAAACGTTGGCATTTGTTTCTCTGCCAAGCTTTCCTGTTAACAAGTTCCCGAGGGTTGTGCGGGCGAACTGGCCCCGGAGTGGGAGGGACCAGGCCGTCCCCCGCCTTCCCTTTGCCCAGGGCTCCCCCTGGGTTAGGCGTTTTCCACACCTCCCAGGCAGCCACGGCCCGAGACCCAGCCGGGCGTGCAGAGGATCTCGCACCGCTTCCAGCCCCACTGCCCAGGGCTCTACCAGCTGGGCCAGCGCCGCGCGGCCCCTCGGGCCAGGCCGGTCTCCTCCCCCAGCCCCGCCCCGCCCGGGCCTCCGCGCGCCGCCCCCCCGGTCTCGCCACAACCTTTGGGCCAGGCCGGGGGCGCCACGGGTTCCAGGCCGAACGGCGTGCGTCCCAGCGCCTACCTCAGCACCCGCGGCTCCTCCTCCGGCTACTGCGTCGGCTCCCGGACCGCACTAGCCGCCAGGGTTCCCAGCGGCGCGGGATGTGAGGCCTGAGTGCCGCGCGTGAGGATCAGAGGCCTGAGCGCGCCCCGCCCAGCCGCCCTCCCTCTCCCTCCCCGCTTCGTCCCCACCCTCTGCCGCAGGGCCCCGCCCCGCCCCGTCCTACAACCAGGCCCCGCCCCTTCCTCAGTCCCCGCCCACAAGGCTCCGCCCCCCCCACCGGCCAGTTGCCTGGAGGGGGACTTCCAAGGGATACGCGAGGGCCGGAGTGCCCGCCACCCACGCAGTCCCAGGTATGGCGGCTCCGCGGGAATGTGATTTTTAGTGTTTACTACTATTTGGCAGACCCAAGTCTCTTTCTCAGCCTTCTTAGTGTGATGGTTATTGTCTTTGTCGTTATTATTATTGTTATTGTCGTTAGTTGTTTTGCCCTCTTGGCGCTGGCCAGGCGGTGAATTTGAGGCCTGAGGCAGAGGAAGGGTAGCCCTCTCCGTTGACCGACAGCCCCAACCCCGGTCCCTCGCGTTTTCCTTTGGGCCTGCACCTGTACCACGTTTCCTTGTGAAGTAGTGGGCAAGTTGTGTGAATTCCGAAAGGAGAGCTATTTGTTTTTTAACTTATTGTTTATAGCAGAAATAAAGAAAGCCATGTAAGATCAATGCATAACATAATGAATCATTGAGACATACACCCCAATACACTCCCTAGATTTAATACCTTGTAAAATGCTAAAAACAAGACCTCATCCATAGCTGGGAGGATACAGCTTGGGAAGGGTCTCCCAAGACTGCCTTCCTTAAAACTGGCTCAGGGACACAAAAGCCATTTGCCCTTAATTATTTGCTACAAACAAATTGTGTGTATGTGTGTTTATATACCTGTATATATATTACTGAGGTAACATTGGATTACAATGTTTATGTTGTAGAGGTGTAGGATCTCCCCCTTCAGGTGCTGTTACCACACCACACCACCACTAAAACACCCACCATTCATCCCTGTAGTCCCTTGTGCTCCCTCCCCACATTGTTGTTTTTCAACTCCTTCTTCCCACTCTGGTGGCCTCAGTTCTACCCTACAATTTGTAGGGTTTGTGATTGGTTCGGTTTTATGTGATCCTTTGTTTTGTTTTTCTGTGGTCCACAAGTAAGTGACACCATCTGGTATTTGGCTTTCACCTACTGACATTTCATTTAGCATATTCCCTTCCAACTCCATCCATGTTGTGGAAACTGGTAATGAAATGAAAAATAGTATTTTTTCAGGGATTGATAGCATTCCATTGTGTATATGTACCATACCTTCCTGATCCACTCATGTGTTTTTGGGCACTTGAGTGGTTTCCATAGTTTGGCTATTGTAAGTAGTGCTGCACTGAATGTAGTGTTTTTGTATTCTTTGTATAGATACTTAGCAGTGGAATTACTGGGTCATATGGTAGATACAATTTTAACCTTTTAAGAAACCTCCACGGCCTCCCTGGTGGCTCAAGGGGTTAACTCTCAACCTATGAAGCTATCAGCAGCCACTGCAGGGCAAGTTGGATCCCTCGCCAGGGAGCTTCCCACATGGCACAGCAGACCTCTCCTGTCTCTCCCACTGCTTCCCTCAGCAGTGTATTTCAGTCAGTCTGCCTGTTCTGCTCCCCACTTAGCCTCTGGTGAATCCTCTCACCACCCCCACACCTCTGGCCCTACAGCCCAGCTCTTGTATGCATAAATAAATAAATCTTTTTTTAAAAAAAAAAAAAAAACCTCCATTCTGCTTTTTGTAGGGGTTGGACATTCCCACCGATAGTATAAAAGGTTTCCTTTATTCTCCACATCACCAACACTTGTTGTTTCTGGTAATTTTGATATGGACCCTTCTCACAATATGAGATGGTATCTCATTATAACTTGGATTTGCATTTCTCTGACAATAAGTGATGATTGGGATATTTTTCGTGTGCCTTTGGTCATCTATGTGGAGAAAGAAGCTCGTATTTAGTTCTTCTGCCCAATTTTTGGATGAGTTTTTTGTTTTCTTTTTGTTGGTTTGCATCAGTTCTTTTTAGATCTTGGATTTCAGTCCCTTATTGACTGTATGGTATGCGAATATTTTCTCCCATCAGTTAGGTGTCTTTTTATTTTGGCACGTTCCTTTCCCTTTGCAGAAGCTTTTTAGTTTGATGTACTCCTAATTGTTTACATTATCTTTTGTTTTCCTTGCTGTTGGAGATGAATCAACAAAGACATCTTTGAAGACTATGGTTTCAGGTCTTGCATCCAAGTCTTTTATCCATTTTGAGTTGATTTTTGTGTGTAGTATGCGATAATTTCATTCTTTTGCAAGTGGCCATCCACTTTTCCCAACATTGTTTATCGAAGAAGTTTTCTTTCTCTAAGTTATGTTCTTGTAGATTAATATGTTTTCCATATAGGTTTGGTTTACTTCTGGGCTCTCAATTCTATTCCATGATCTGTGCATCTGTTTTGCTCCTTCCTTCACCTGCTTTGTTAAGTTTACTCTTAGGTATTTAATTCTTTTTGATGTAATTGTAAATGGGATTGTTTTCTTGATTTCTTTTTTTTTTTTAAAGATTTATTTTTTATTTATACATACAAGCTGGGGTACAGGCCAGAGGTGTGGGGCGGCAAGAGGGTTCACCAGAGACAGAACGGGTAGCAGAACAGGTAGATCAGAACTACACTGCTGAGGGGAGCAGCGGGCGAGGCAGGAGAGGTCTGCCGCGCCATGTGGGATTCTCCCCGGCTGGGCGTCGAACTCGTGTCACCGCTGCCGACAGCTCCACAGCGCAGCGCTTAACCGCTGCGCCACCGGGGAGGCCCGTTTTCTTGATTTCTAACTCTCTAGCTCACTGCATATAATCGGGCAACTTATTTTGTGTATTGATTTTGTATTGTCACTTGGCTGAACTGATTTATTGTTTCAATTACATTTTAGTGGTGTCTTTAGGGTTTTCTCTCTATATTGTTATGTTGGCTGCAACTGATGATAATTTTATTTATTTTGCAATTTGGATTCCTTTTCTATCCTTCTCTTGCCCAATTGCTTTAGCTAGGACTTCCAGTACTAAGTTAAATAGTGATGGTGAAAGTGGACATCCTTGTATTGTACCAGATCTTAGTGGAAAAACTTTCAGTTTTTCACCATTGAGAATGATGTTAACTGTGGGTTTGTCATATGTGGCTTTTATTATGTTGACGTATGTTTCGTCTATATCCAGTTTGTAGAGGATTTTCATCATAAGTGCATGGTGAATCTTAACAGATGCTTTCTTGGCATCTATTGATAAGATCATATGATTTTTATCTTTTCTTTTATTGATGTGGTGAATTAAGTTGATTGATTTTCAGAAGTTGAACCATCCTTATGTACACAACTAAATCCCATTTGATCACAATGTATAATCTTTTTCATACATTGTTGAATTTGGTTTGTTAAGAGCTTACTGAGGATTTTTGTGTGTGTTCATTAGAGAAATTGGTCTGTAGTTTCAATTTTTGTGTGTCTTTGGGACTGGTTTGGTTGTCTGGTTTTGGGATTAGGGTAATGTTGGCCTCATAAAATGTGTTTGAAAGTGTTTCTTTTTTTCTCAATTCTTAGAAAGAGTTTGAGAAAGATAAGTATTAGTTTGTATTTGAAGATTTAGTAGAACTTATTTGTAAAACTGGTCCTGTGCTTTGTTTTTGGAGAGTTTTGATTACTATTTCAGTTTCCTTGCTTGTTAATGGTTTGCCCAGGTTTTTTATTTCTTCCCTATTTAGTCTTGGATGGCTGTATATTTCTAAGAATTTGACCATCTCTTCTAGGTTATTCAACTTACTAGCATAGTAATCTCTGAATTTCAGAGATGTCTGTTGTAACTTCTCCTCTTTCACTTCTGATCCTATTTGAGTTTCCTCCCTTCTTTTCCTTGTGAGCTTAGTCTAGAGGTTTGTCTAGTTTGTTTATTTCTTTCAAGAACCAGCTTTTGGTTTCATTAATCTTTTGGACTGTGTCTTTGATTTCTATTTCATTTATTTCTGCTCTAACTTTTATTTCCTTCCTTCTACTGGCTTTTGGTTTTGTTTATTCTCTTTCTAAAACCCTAAGGTGAGAGCTATGATTATTTATTTGAGCTTACTTATTTCTTGATGTAGTCCTGTATTACTGTATATTTCACTCTGAATACTGCTTTTGCTATGTCCCATAAGTTCTGGAAGATTGTGCCCTCAATATAATTTGTCTTGAGGTATTTTTTAATTTCTTCATTGATTTCTTCATTAACCCAGTAGTCACTCAATTGTGTGTTGTTCAGTCTGACAGATTAGAGATATTTCCTGCTTTTTTTGTGTGTTTGATTTCTAGTTTGATACCGTTGTGGTCAGAGAAGATGCTTGGAATGATTTCAGTCTTCATGATTTTTTTTGATTCTTTTCAGCTAATATGTGGTCAATTCTGGAGAATGTTCATGTGTACTGGAGAAGAATGCATGTTCAGCATTCTTGGAGTGTAGTGCCCTGTAAATGTTGGTTAAGCCCATCTAGTCTAATTCTTTGTTTAAAATTATTGTGTCCTGGGCCTCCCTGGTGGCGCAGCGGTTGAGCGCTGTGCTGTGGAGCTGTCGGCAGCGGCAACGCGAATTCGACGCCCGGCCTGGGAGGATCCCACATGGCGCGGCAGACCTCTCCTGCCTCGCCCGCTGCTCCCCTCAGCAGTGTACTTCTGATCTGCCTGTTCTGCTCCCCATTCTGTCTCTGGTGAGCCCTCTCACTGCCCCACGCCTCTGGCCTGTACCCCAGCTTGTATGTATAAATAAAATAAAATATCTTTAAAAAAAAATAATAATAATAATATTAAAAATAAATTATTGTGTCCTTCTATATTTTCTGTCTGGTTGATCTGTCCATTGGTGAAAGTGGGCTGTTGAAGTCCCCAGCCATGAATGTGTTTTTCCCAATATCTGTTTTCAGATTCAATAGTAATCACCTTATATCTTTTGATGCTCTTTCATTTGGTGAATATATATTAAAAAGTATTATGTCTTCCTGATGTATTACTCCCTTAATCATTACATAGTATCCATCCCTGTCTATTGTTTTCTTTTTAAGCTCCAACTCTATTTTACCTGATAAAAGTATGCTGTCCCTATCTTCCTTTGGGCCCCATTCCCTTCTACTCTCATTTTCCAACCCTTTACTCTGAGCCTGTGTTTATCTTTAGAGCTTAGGTGAATTTCTTGGAGACAATAGGAAGTTAGATTTTGTTTTCTAATCCTGTCAGGCACTGGCTTTTAATTGGTGAGTTCACTCCACTTACATTCAGAGTGGTTATTGATATATATAAAAATCTGCTGTGGTCAGTTTGCCATTAATTTTGTGGTTTTAGCTATCTTGTTAGGTACTCTGGTTTCCCCCTACATCATAAGATCTTCCAAGGCCAGTGCCCATCTGGACTTTTTTTAGTTTATTCTCCCTGTAGTAAGCAGGGGACTTCCTCTTATGCCATTTTCCAAAGACACTGTTTGTATTTAGGCTCATCAGTATGAATTTGTTTAGACTGTGCTGATCTGTGGTGGGGACTGATATGGCATGTCCACCTTCAGGCCACTTTCTGGAGCTCACCAAGGTCTTGATGGTATTTGCAAGGAGCACATTGTGGTGGGTCTGCTTTCAGGCCCCTTCCCTGAGCTCACCAAAACTGTGCAGATGTCTGCAGAGGTCTGTTTCTATATAACATCCCAGAGCTTGCCGAGGTCTTCCAAGGGTTACTCTATTAGAGCCTTGTGAATTGCACTCTGCTGCTTACAGGGCCCACCAGGCCACCGGGTTCTCCCTGCCTGCCTGGGAGGGATACTTGCTTGGCACATTCCAGTGCTTGCTGGGGTCTTCCTCCTCTGGATGTTCTTCTTAGCATGTGCTATAATTGCCTGTTTTTATTTCAGGAGTTTTTGGTTTTGTCCTACTGCATTACAGCTGTGTGTATGCCAAAAAAAAAAAAAATTAAATAGGAAATTTCCCTAGAACTAATGACCTCTAGCTCACAATGTGTTTGTTAAATTCTAATTTCAAAGATAAATCAATAAATATGTAACCATACAAGTAACAATAAATCAATCAATCAGGATGAGTCAGCATGAGTCAGGAGCACCTAGGAATTGGGAGTGGGAAGTATATAGAGACATTAAAATAGCCCAGGATTTGGCAGCCTGTGAGGAAGGTTCTCACTAATACATAGGAGAGCATCATACATATAGTAGGTGTTGTGTATGCATGCATGTGTGTATTGGTTTTTTATACTGCAAGCTAAGAAAAGACATTCCAAATAGACTTTTCTTACTGAACAATTTTTTCCAAGGTTATTTCTTTTAATAGCTAAAGTGATTTGTGTGATGCCTTGGAAAAGGGTCATTGCACTTTAAACTTTAAAGTGCTTCCCAGTTTTAGAAAAGCCTTTCACATGCATTATGGTATCCTATTGGATACTTAGAGCAATGCTGTAAGAAGGATAGGGAAGGTAGAAGGACTTTGCGAAGGTCACAGTGTAATGCATACCTGTAAGGAGGGGAAATGCATAGTGTATTATAAAACAATTCCAGTACTGCTGACCTTGCCAATCCCTGCTGGATCCTGGTTTGTCTTGATGGTTTTATTGCCTAAGTTTTTTTTTTTTTTTTTTTTTACCATCAGGACTACTTTGGCTCTTTCCCCATACACTTGTATTCAGTATGACTTACATTTATAAAGGATACAACACCTAACTGAAAATTTGATTCAATATGAAAGAGTCAGCCTTCTGTCATGAACATCTGGTAAATTGGGGCTAAAGAGTTGCCAATTCACCATCATTTATTGATCACCCAGGGCCTATGGTTGTTGCGGGGAATACAAAGAATAGAAAATGATTAAGACGCAGTCTTTACTTTCAATGGATTTATAGTGAGATGGGGGAAAGATTTGGAAATGAGTGTTTAATTTATTTGACTTTGGGGGAACAGTCCTGAACACAATTCTTTTAAGTAGAGGGAGAGATTAGAGTGAGATTTTTTTTGGGCCTCCCTGGTGGTCTAGGGGTCAAGTCTCAGCGCTGTTGCTGCTCCAGCCTGAATTTGATCCCCAGCTAGGGAGCTAACCCACATATGGTGCAGCAGACCTCTCCTGTCTCGCCCACTTCTACCTTTTAGCAGTGTATTTCAGTAAACCATCCTGTTCTGCTCTCCACTCTGTCTCTGGTGAATCCTCTCACCACCCCCCCCCCCCGCTGCCCACACCTCTGGCCTATACCCTAGTTCTTCTATGCAAACTAACTAAATAAATAAATATAAAAATAAAGAGTGAGTCTTTGCATAGAATTGGACATTTGATTTCTTTTTAATTTTGGAAAATATCAAATAGTGCAAAAATAAAATATTATTTAACTTTATTATTAAACAATTATCACAGTGGTCAATTTGATCCATTGGGCCTCCCCTCTATTTTTCCTTCCTAGGTTATTTTGAAACAAGTCATAAGCAATTATTATTTCACCCATAAATTATTTCATTATTTCTCTAAAGAGTGAGGTCTATTTTAAAAACAATAGCCATTAAAATGTTTTTAAAAGTTAATAATTGCTCCCAATTTTTTCATAAGTGTTTCATATAGTTTATTTCTTCCAATAAGGATTCAAATAATGTCCTTACATTGTATTTGGTTAAAAAGCTTTTAAACCTTTATCTTGCCTTGCACTTTATA
This sequence comes from Scalopus aquaticus, assembly GCA_004024925.1. Lineage (NCBI taxonomy): Eukaryota > Metazoa > Chordata > Mammalia > Eulipotyphla > Talpidae > Scalopus > Scalopus aquaticus. Next base: position 22,452 of record PVIJ01014599.1, read on the forward strand.
TGAGTAAGAAGTTGTTTGTCCTGTGGAGTTTCTCACATTCTGCATTGTACTGATTTCACCTTCTTGGTGTACTTAAACATATTCATCTACCCCTGTGTTTCTCAAAAACAGATAGTGGAACTAGAGACTCAGTTAGATGTCATAAAATACAGTCTATAATAGTGAGAAAAGTCCAGTGAACAAAAACAGACCCAGAATTGTCACAGATGTTAGCATTAACAGGCAAGAACATTAAAACAATTACTCAGCTGTATTCCATTGTTCAAAAGGTTAAGCAGGGACATGAGAGACCCAAATTATATTCTAGATGAGGGAATACAATATCTGAATAAAAACATAACGTACAGAACTATTGCTTAGGAAAATATTAAACATTGCCAAAGAAAAGATTAATGAACTTGAAGTTATACCATTGAAAGTCTCCAAAATGAAAAAATATTTAAAAAGTGAAAAGAGTATCAGTGATCTATGGGACAATTGCAAGTGACAATATATGCAAATGCAATCTTCAAAAGTAGTGATGGGAACAAAAAATACTTGGATTAATAGTGGCCAAAAATCTTCAAAATTGATTAAAACTATATGTTTAAGCTTTTCAATACACCCTAAACACAAGAAGAATAAAGAAAACCACATGTAGAACACACTTATACTTAAATTGCTCAAATCAGTAATAAAGAGAAAAATCTTAAAAGTAGTCAGAGGAAAAAAGATAAGTTATGTACAAAGGAACAAAGAAAGGATAACAGATACTTTGTTAGAAATAATGCAATCAGAAGATAGTGGTGCAACATCTTTAAAGTAATTAAAAAAAACTATCAATCTTCAATTCTGTTTTCATCTAAACTATCTACAGAAGGAAAGGAAGAGTACAAAATAGTAACTGCTTGTATTTAGATATATAGAATCTTGAAATTATTATTTCTCTTAAAAGATAATTGATTATTAAAAAATACAGTCTATTGTGAGTATGATTGTCAGTTAAAATATAGAATACCCTATAAATTTGAATTTCATATAATTGCTACTTCTTTAGAATAAGTATCTTTAAATATTACATGAAACAATTATTTATAACATGAATAAGTAAATTGCATGACCAAGTAAAAACCTAAAAAGGCTAAGAGAAGAAATAAAAGTAAACTGTTACAACTTTATTCCTGTATTGGTACATTAAGTGGTATAATTTCACCTGAATATAGATTTTGAGGCATTAAAATTTTATACTATATATCCTATAGCAACTAATAAAATAACAAGATAACACTGGTCATCAACAGTGAGATCGTTACTGACTTTAAAAGGCCCTATTCTGTAGTATCTTGGTGTGCTGAACATGAATATAACCCTGAAAATTTTTTATTAGCTCTCGTTTTGAAGATATTACGTATAATACATTTTATATGTTTCACCGTGGAAATATATCCAATAGGACTACAACAACATCCTAAATCAGCCTAGAATGATGTAATATTGCATTACATTGCATAATACCATCATGCACACATCATCCAGAGTTTATTGCATCATTTTCTGATGCAATGCAATACTACTGCCAGGCAGCTGCTGAAGTAAGCTGACGTCAGCAGTGCACTATAGAAAGCCCTGTCAGAAAGGTTGAGCACTTAAAACATTTCAGACTTTGTGCAAGACAGTTGAAGCTGCTGTTCCATAGAACTGTTATTATTTTATCCATTTAGGCACAATACAGAACAGGAATGCCTCGAAATAGCGTTAATAGCATGGACAATTTGTGCTCTATTTGTGGGGAAGTGACATTTGCCAAACAGAAGGAAAGTATCACTTCTCAAGTGAAGAAGGCTTATCATCTTTACTTGGGATGCAAGGTTGGTGACCAAGACAAGCCTTGGGCCCCGCATATATGCTGTGCTACATGTACAGCTTTCACAGTGGTTCAATGGCAAAAGACCATCAATGCCATTTGCAGTCCCCATGGTGTGCAGAGAGCCAAGCAACCACATAAAAGACTATTACTTCTGCTTGGTTCCTCCTCTTTCCGACAGAATAATGAAGCAAAAGAAGTGGAGAATAGTCTAGCCAAACATTCCATCTGCATTGAGACCAGTGCCACATGGTGAAGGACTTCCTATTCCAGAACCAACCTGTTCTGTGGTGAATCATCAACCCCACACAGACTAACACAGGAAGAACTCAATGACCTGGTTCGTGATTTGGACTTATCCAAGAACAAGACAGAATTGTTAGGATCAAGACTCCAACAATGGAATCTTCTAGTAGAAGATATCACAATTACTTTATATCAAAAGTGCCACCAGCAGTTGGAGCCTTTCTTCAGAAATGAAAGTACTCTGGTATTCTGTTCCAATATTGAGGGCCTCATGAATGCCTTAGAAATCACTCATGACCCACAAGAATGGAGACTATTTCTAGACTCTTCGAAACTGAGTCTTAAGGCTGTGCTTTTGCACAGTGGAAACCATCTTCCATCTATTTTATTCCTGAACAGCTATCCAAGAGACAAGCGAAGAAATCTAAGAAGTAGTCTATGACTTGATTTTTTACAGGTTTTAACTGTAGGCCTATTACTATTGGCATGCATTTCATGATGTATACATCAATTTATTGCAGATTACAAAAAAGCTAGAGCCAAAATTAGAATTTGACTGTCATATTTGTGTTGAGCCCATACAAATTGATAGGAAATGACTAATTTTATTTCAGTACCATGAGTTTCATAAAAATTTGTTGACTAGTGTAATAAGCTAATAAGTCAACAAAGTATTTAAAATGTAAACATAAATATTACTTTAAATATTAATTTAAAGACACAAAGAGCAAAAAAGGAGAGATTGGAAAAATGGAAAGCAATGAATAAGATTATAGATGTAAACCAAACCATACCAATAATCACATTAAATGCAAGTGGAATAAACACATTAATAAAAGTCAGAGAGTGGATGAAAAAGAAAAAGCAACAATATTCTGCTTAAATGGAATGCACTTTATTTTCCCCCATTTTTGTCAATTTTTCAGTTGTTTACACACTGTATGATTTTGGGATTACAATTTCACACCTTCATTTGTGTGTATGCCTCACTCATCTGTCATCAAATCCCCAGTGCCAGTACCCAATCACCTTCTCTCCCCTATTTTCTCCTCCCACCTCCCTTCACCCTGTGGAAACCAGTATATTTTTCAGAGTCTAAGAATTACTTTTTATTGTGATTTTCCAGTTTGTTTTCTTTGGCTATTTATATTCCTCAAATGAGTGAAACCATTCAGTAACTGTAACTTTTTGACTTAACTATTTAGCATAATCACCTCAAGATCCTTCCATTTTGTCCCCCAAGGTACTATTTCATCTTTTTAAAGGACTGAGTAGTATTTTATTGAGTGAATATTTCAAAATTTCTTTATCCAGTCATCTCTAGATGGGCATTTAGTTTGTTCCATCACTTGATGATTGTGACTAATGCTGCTATAAACATAGTAGTGCATAAATCTTTTTGTATTGGTGTTTTAATATTCTTTGGGTAAATACTTACCAGTGGTACTGTTGGCTCAAATGGTATTTCCATTTTTGTTTTTTTGAGGGTTCTCCGTAACAGTTTCCACAGATGCTACACAAAATTACATTATGACCAACAGTACATGTGTATTCCTTTTCCCTTCAAATTCTTGCTAACATCGGTTGTTTCCAGTAGTTTTGATATAGGCCATTCTCACAGGGTGAAGTGATACTTCATTGTGGTTTTGATTTGCATTTTCTTCAGAAGTGATGTTGAGTATTTTCATGTCCCTATAGACCATTGAATGTCTTCTTTTGGAGAAGTGTCTGTTTAGGTTTTTTGCCAATTTTTTGATTGGGTTGTTTTTGTTTAGTTGTATTTTTTATGTAACTTGAAATTTAAATCCCTTGTCAGACATGTTTTGTGCAAGTATCTTCTCCCAGTCTATAGGTAGTTTGTTTATGTGGTGGTTTCTTTCATTACTCAAAAACTTTTAAATTTGATATTTATTCTCATTTATTGCTTATGCTTTTGTTTCCTTTGCTGTTTGAGATGTGTCCCCAAATGCACCTCTGCAATTGATGTTCAGGAGTATATCATCTATGCTTTTCTTATGTATTTTATGGTTTTAGGTCTTGTGTCCAAATCTTTAATTAATTTTGAATTAATTTTTGTGTGTGGAGTTAGGATCTAGTTTTGGTTTTTTGCGTATGGCTTTCCAAGTTTGCCCAATACCGTTTGTTAAAGAGGTTTTCCTTCCTCCATAGTATGGTAAGAACGTCTCTGTCAAAGATTAACTGTCCATGTTTGTGTGGGTTTATTTCTGTACTCTCTTTCAACACTATTCTCCTAGTGATTGATAAGAACAAGTAGACAGAAAATCTACAAAGATATAGAAGACATGAATATCGCTATGAAGCAACTTCACTTAAATGACATTGCAGGTCCCTCCAGCCAATAAGACTTCACATACTTAACAGATGCACTGGAATATTTACTGTGATACACTAGATTTTACCCCATAAAACAAAGCTCAATACATGTAAAATAATTGAAGTCATATAAAGTATGCTTTCTGACCACAATGGAATTATATTAGAAATCAATAACATGCCTATAGTTCACTATATTCCCTCCTTCTTCCTCTAAGTCCCAAACCTGCTTTTCAGTCAGTCAAGCAAGAAATTCTTAATTCCTTCTGCTCCCTCATCTTTTATGGTAGCAATCTCCAAGTTATACTGGTTTTTCTTTTGCACTGTCCTTAAATCTGTTCATTCCCCCCTGCCTCCATTGCTACTGCCTCAGTCAGGACTTCACCAGATCACTTTGTGGGTCTGTACCAGCCACATAAATTGTCTCTCTGCTCCATTTTGCAACCCTTAAGCCCACTTTCCACATGAGACTGAGTGTAGTGAACATTCTGTTACATTCTTATAGATTCTAAGCATCTTTGAATAGCTTTCCTTTATTATGGAATCTCTCCTGTTAGGAATCCTGACTCCCAAGATGGAGTCCAGAACTTACTTTCCCTACCTGCTTTGTATATGCTCTAGGCTCAAGCAGATTCAACAGATAAGATTTTAATTAAAAAGAGCACAAAGTCCCTTTACACAAAGATGATACTGAAAGTAAAGAAGGAAGCCCCTGCCCCTCCCAAAGCTGAAGCCAAAGAAGCAGCTTTGAAGAAAGAAAGCAGTGCTACCATCCAGTATTTATGTTTCTCCTTCTGACTTAATTTTGCTTAGCATAATCTCTTCCAGCTCCATCCATGTTGCTGCAAATGGCATGAATTTATCTTTTTTGATCTCTGAGTAGCATTCCATTGTGTGTATATACCTCATTTAAAAATAAATAAATTAATTTTAAAAAAGAAAGTAATGTTAAAAGGCATCCATAGACACACACAAAAAGAAGATCTGCACATTGCCCACCTCCTGGGTGCCCAAGAAGCTGCAACTTCAAAGGTAACACAAATATCCTTGGAAGAATGCCCCCAGGTGAAACAAGCTTAACCACTGTGCCATCATCAAGTTCTCCCCGAACACCAAGTCAGTCATGAAGAAGATAGAAGACAACACACTTGTGTTCATCGTGGGTGTCAAGACCAACAAGCACCAGATAAAGCAGGCTGTGAAGAAGCTCTGTGATACTGACATGACCAAGGGCAACACCCTGATCAGACCTGATGGAGAGAAAAGGCTAGCTCCTAACCATGGTACTTTGGATGTTGCAAACAAAATTGGGATCATCTAAACCCAGTCGAACTGGCTAATTTTAAATATATATATAGATAGATATCTATATATCTATCTATATATATATAGAGATATATAGATATCTCTATATATATATATATATATATTTACCATTTAAAAAAAAGAGCACAATATGAAGAACCAGGATATACACAACAGAATAAATAAACAAATAAATATTATGAGGGACACATTCCCAGAGATCTTGTTTCCTTATAGGGAGAATGTGATTTAGGGAAGTTTAAAGTTTGAAGTTTGCATTTGGTTTTTCTTTCATTTCTTTTTGCTCTCTTTTTCCTCTTACCTTTTTTTGCTTCTACTCTAACAACTTAATTAAGACATAACTCACATTACATACATATTTAAAATGTAAAATTTAATCTTTGTTGGTATTTTCAAAGAGCTGTACAATCATCATCAAAATCAATTTAGATCATTTCACCAACCACAAAAGAAAAGCCACACCTGTTAAGCCACTCTTCATTTCCACTCATCCTCTCAGTCATAGGGAGTCTACTTTATGTTTTGATAAATAGTCTGGACAGTTTATGTAAACAGTCATATAATATGTGGCTTTTGAGTTCTACTTTCTTCATAAAAATAATTTTTTTCAATGTAGCTTAATATTTTCAAGGTTCATCTATGTCATTATGATCTGTGTATAAGTTTTTTATTAGCTTATATTGCTAAATAATATTCCACTGCATGAAATACTGCAGTTCATTTATCCACTCATGTGCTAATGACCATTTGGGTTGCTTCCAGTTTTTGGCCACTATAAATAATGTTGCTATGAACACATATACAAGTTTTTGTATGGACATATGCCTTCTCTTAATTATTTTCTAGTTGTGAAATTGCTTGGTCATATAGTAACTCTATGTTTAAAGTGATTGATTTCTTTTTGGAAGGTTAAGTAGATGGCTATCTTTTGTGAGAACTGAGATGTGGGAGAGTTAATCCTTTCATTATTTCAGGGTTTATTTATTTATTTTTTTTGACTGTATGAGGCAAGTTTTTGTATACAGAAAGCAAAAACAAAGTTTGTTTAATTAATGTCAAATTTATTAAAGGTATCCAGTTTCAAAATCTAGTTTTTCTTAGGCTTTTAAACTTAACTTTAAATATGGTAGTTTTATTTATAGACCTATTAGTCTGTGTTAACTTAAAAAAATTAACTTATAAATATGGCAGATTGAGTTCCCTAAACATTTATTCACTTGATTAAATTCCTAGATATTTCAAACAACTGCAAATGTAGTATATTTTATTCTCTAAAGCACTTCAAACTTTCAACAAACAAACTTACAAATCTAATAAACCAATATTCCTAAGCACTTAAACTCTGTTTACAAATGTAGTAATTCAAAAGTTATAGATTTAGTACCTCAGAGTCTCTGAAAAATTTGAACAAGTTTACACATATAATCAATCCAACTTTTACACATCTCAAATTTAAATCCCTAATCTACCATCAGTTAAATTCTTTTGAACATTTCAAATTAAAATCACAAGTCTAAATTCAACATTTCAAGTACCCCTTCTGTCAAACAAAATATACAGTTTGCCAAGATCATTAAAAATAAATAATTCCTGAACTAAACACAGAAAATGTTAAACCTTAGGTTTGAGTCATTTCTTCACTCTTATTTGGAGACAGTGTAAATTTGGCAAGTAGAAAAATTCACCTGAAATGAGCACCCATAAATAATACTTCATGCATAATTTAACATTTTAAGTTAAGTGTTTAGAACATGTCAGTGTTTAGTTTAAATATATAAATATACATTTTTTGTCATACACTTTCTTTGAATATGTCTGTTAATTGGACTTCCAAGACCTGTTCATTGCATAAACTACTCTCATGTTATAACTTCCATGATTACTAGTTGGATTATTTTAAAATGGAGTGAAAATTTTAAACCACTTGCAAAGTAATGTGAATTTGAGTTGATTGTAGATTTTTATATTGATTGTAGATTTTTATATTTGTTTGCAATCATTCATTAACAGTCTTACTCATTTTTAGTTTAAGAATTTTTTTTTAGCAAGTTGTTATTAGCTGGTCTTTCCTAATTTTCATAGAGACAGCTCTTTTCACACTCATACTTCATGTGCTTATGTAATATTTAATTAAATTAGATATTATTCAATATAATGAGAAGCACAGCTAACATCTCTAGGTTTGGGGACAAATGCAACTAATTCTTGGTGTGTGCTGTACTAAACTGGTGGGAGCAGAAAATTCTAGTATACTAGAGAGAGATCAGCTTTAAGTACCCAGCTGTAAGTGTCCTGGGTACCATTTGGTGTAATCTTTTAAGAGGAATGGAGGGCCTCCCTGCTGGCACAGCGGTTGAGCGCTGTGTTGTGGAGCTGTCGGCAGCACATGATGCGAGTTTGATGCCCCGCCTGGGAGAATCCCACATGGGGAGAATCCCACATGGTGCGGCAGACCTCTCCTGCCTCGCCCGCTGCTCCCCTCAGCAGTGTATTTCTGATCTGCCTGTTCTGCTCCCCACTCTGTCTCTGGTGAACCCTCTCGCCACCACACACCTCTGGCCTGTACCCCAGCTTGTATGTATAAATAAATCAATCTTTTTTTTTTAAAAAAAAAAGAGGAATGGAGAGTGTTGTTTAATTTAGTGATCAAGCTAAGTCATGTTGATTTAAAAAGCTTTGAACATTTTTCGTATTTTTAGAAATAAAGATTCAATTATATACAATAAAATCTGCACTTTTGAATATAGTTGTATGTGTTTGTACAAACACGTGTAGTCATATATAGAATATTTCTCTTTGTTTTATGGTTAGAAAACTTATGGAAGCTTTTCCTTCCTGCCCTCAGAGTCTCTCGAGTCACGGATCTTCTTCAGCTTATAGAGTGTTAGGCCCAGGAGGATGGACAGGGCAGGGGAGAAGCCTACTACTCAGTGAGACTCATAACACAGCTGTAACTGTCTTCCTCAGACTGTGTGAGCACAACTGGCAGATTCATCATCTCTTATAGTGGCTTCACCTGCACCACCTTCTTGGCCTCCTTCTGCCAGTAATTTGCCTGATGGGTCTGGTATTATTCCAGAGAGGCCTGCTGGAGACACTGAACTACCAGACAGGTGCATTTGTTGTCCTGGATGTCAATGCCAATCTTACCCATCACACTGGGGTCCCCAAAGAGGTGAAAATAGCCATCCTGTATCTGAAAGGATTCGCCCATCTTGAGCAGGATCTTGGTGTTGATATGCCCTTTCTTCCTACCAGTGCCCACCATATACATGCCAATAGCTACAAGAAGGTAGAAGGAGTAGAAAGCAGTCTTGTCTTTGACAATAGAGTTGTAAATTTTTTCAATGAATCTGCCAATATCCACATTGCCCTGGGGAGCTGTGACGAATCCAGGGTCTGTCTGGTTTCAGTCTGATAGGAATTCTGCAGGAAGAGCTCTATTTAGGTAGTAGGGCTCCTCCTGGTAGTTGGGCTTCAGCAGGCAGTAGATAAATGCTTCTAGAAGCATAGCTTCTTTGATAGCATCCAAATCCATGCTGGCTTTGGGTACCAGTGGTGACAGCCCTGTCGGACAAAGGATGAACTCTTGTACTATCTGCTTAATTTTCTGTAAATAGAAAACTGTTCTAAAAAATAAGGTATATACAAAAATCAATTGGGCATATTTGTATGGCTATATTTCTGGGTTCTCTGCTCTGTTCCATTGATCATTTGGCTATTCCTCTGCCAATCCCACATTGTAATCAAGACAATGTGGGATTGTCAGAGGGATAGCTGTCTAGTTGACCTTAATAATGGGTGGTTTTGCCCATTTTGAATTGAGTTGTTTGTTTTCTTACTGAATTTTAAGAAAGGGCCAGTGTACTAGAAAGAAGCCCACTGGCTATAATTGTTCAGTGTGCCTTGGGACCAGTGTTAGGTTTTTCTAAAAGAATAGAGAATATTAATTAATGTAATAAATTTGACTAAGTGAAAGTTGGCTATACAAACCTCTATTGTTTTTATTTCTGGGTTTCTTTCCAATTGAATTAGCATCAGTTATTTGGCAAAGATGTGGGACTATCATAGTTTTACAGATTTGGGTTATCTGTTGGAGGCTAGGGCACTGGACACTGGATCTAAATTCACCGTCCAGAATTATTTCTCCTGAATCACCCTTAAACAATCTAGATCCCTTCCTGTATAGTTGGGCTTTGTACCAGTCTCAAAGCTATAGCCTTTCCATTGGAATTTAAACTGTTTCTTAATCTAGTGCATTGCATGGTTCCTGTGTTCAGCTAAAGTTATCCCTTTAACTTTCTCCCTATTTTTCTTGGAAAAATCTTTTGCGCAGTGTTTTAGGATTGGGTTGATGCTATTTTGTACCCCTCACACCGCCCACTCCCAACTAGTCTCTAACTATCTAATGAAATGATTCTTAACTTTTTTCCTCTTCACAAACTTTTTAGACAGTTTGGTCAAGCCTATGGATCTCTTCTCAGAATAATGTACTAAAATCTATTTCATAAATGCATAGTATCACAAAGAATCCAATTGACATAAGATTATCAAAATATTAAAACAGATATGTAGTATAAATAGGACTATCAAAATCCAGTGACAGATTCAGTAAATATCATATTTCAAAGTAATGGTGAACAAAAATGATTTTTCAAGATATTTGCAACAACCATAGTTAATTGAAAATATCTGTAAATTATGGTGACAGAATCTGGATACTAATGATACTGCTGTGGTATATAGCTAGTTAGAAGCTAATGAAAATAAAGATATGTTTTTTTTTCTCCATCTGAGTTCTTGGCATAATGAAATCCTATTTCTGTTCTGTAAGATTCTTCACCTTTTCACATTTATTTTTAAAAATTTGTCTAATATATTCCCATTTTCTGTTCATTTTTATAAATCCCTCTGTGATAGGTTTTAGGAGGCTGGAGGAAGTGAGGGATATGGCTAAGTGCAGACTTGACGCCACGAGCTGACACCTATCATTCTGTTTTCCACCCTTCTGTTATTTGTACTCTCACTGCTCTGCCTCCCTCAGCCAGCAGGCTGCTGCTAGCAACATCCCAACCATGAAAACCTGTCCTAGTCACAGCATTGGTTTCCCTTTGTGCTTTGTTGATTTATGTGCAAGACCTCCCCAAAGCTAGCTGTTCTTTCCTCCTTAAGATCCTGAAACTTGTCATGTTTGTAAAGTGTTTTGCTTCAGATATCCTAAACTGGGTAAGCCCTTTGGAATGTGTGAAATTTCAGATTGTTTTCTAATTACAACCTCTATAGGATCCTAGAAAGCAAAACAGAATCACATATTTAAGTACTACTGATAAAACAGAATATTGAAGAGCTTACTGTGGAAAATGAGCATTCAAGGAGATATGCAATATATTGCTAGTATGGCGAAGCTGGCAATGAACACAATTATTTAATTAAAGTGGGGACAACTTTTAGCCTCTGAAACATTCTTCTCTCTTCAGTCCCAGTGCCTGGAGACAGGCGGTACAGTGAGACTCTCAATGGTGAGAACAAGATGTGTTTTCTGCCTTTGGCCACACTGCTGTTTTTACAGTGCTTTTCTTGCTGTAGGACTTTTGTTGATTTCTGCCCTAGAGGTCAAGGGCAGAGATGTTCTAGGTTTCCTGACAGTTCCCAGGGGACTGTGAGTGGAGAATGGATTCTGGCTGGGGCCATTTATTCTTGAAGAAATTAGAAATCAGTGGGCTATTGCTCTGCTTATTTAGAAGGAGTAAGAAATAAACTAGCAAGTGACAGGGCAAGGAAGTTTATCTCCATCCAGATAAACTTTTATTTTTATAGGTCTGTAGAAGTAATGGAGGCCAGGAAAGCAGAAATGGCTAGTAGTAAAATGAGAAAAAGAGAGGGGATGGGGCGAGAGAGAGACTGATAAGGCAGGTTTTGGTCCAGCAACGGTTGTTTTCTTTTTTCTTTAAAACATATTCCAAGCTTTCATTTATTTTTATTTTTTTATTTCTCTCTCTCTCTGTATATATATCATTATTCAGTTTGCTCTCATTTGTACATTTCATTATCATTTGTACAGTTTGCTTTCTCCTCTCAGTTGTAGTCCCTGTTTTCATGTACTTAGGATTCAGTCTCCTTTTTTTCTCTCACATTTCTTTTTTGTAAAAAAAATGTTATTTTAGAATGTATAAAACATTCAGAAAAATAGAGTTAATCGTATAATTAACATTCATGTGGGCCTCCCTGGTGGTGCAGCAGTTGAGTGCTGCGCTGTGGAGCTGTCGGCAGCGGAGACGCGAGTTCGATGCCCGGCCGGGGAGAATCCCACATGGTGCGGCAGACCTCTCCTGCCTCGCCCGCTGCTCCCCTCAGCAGTGTATTTCTGATCTGCCTGTTCTGCTCCCCACTCTGTCTCTGGTGAACCCTCTCGCCGCCCCATGCTTCTGACCTGTACCCAGGCTTGTATGTATAAATAAATAAATATTTAAAAAAAAATTCATGTACCCATCACCCAAATGACACCAACATTACAGATATGTAAAGGGAGAGGGAAATTCTGATGACCTAGTGACTATGTTCAAAAGAGAAAGAATCCTATTAATCTCTCCTGGCCCAGGTAATGAAAAGCCCCCCAGCCAGGTAAGAATTGGTCCATCATTCCTTGCTTCCAAGTCCCTACCATTTAGGGGAGAACAAAAGCAAGTATTAAGCAAACATTAGAAGGCCCTACCCTTAGAACTGGCAGAGAGGAGATTTACCTCCAAGTAAAGTCTTGAGTTTTAATTATTTCAGGGGGTTATGTAGTTAATTGCTAAACTGAAACTGTGTTTGTAAAATGACTGTAGGATTTGTCTGTTATTTAAGAGCAGACAGAAAAGTCACTGGATTCAGTTTTTGTTCAGGAGCAGGAAAGGTGACTTCCACTGAATAAATGTTTAAAGGAAACAGACAAAGCCAAGCTGTGTTGGGTTGCCAGGAGTCGTGCTTGTTCTGTCCACCACATGGAAAGCTTTTAACCAAATCTAAGACACCATCAATACTAAAGCAAACTATAATTTTAGATGCTGCCAAGAAAGAAAAAACTGCTGCCTATGATCCGTCAAAATTAAGGCAAAAGTCAATGATGCACAAAATACCAAATTTTAAATAAAGACAGGGTTGGTATAATTGAATTTTCTTTTTGCCTCAGGCTTCAATATGTCTCTGCATGGCGCAGTCACAGATCTGTATTTAAAAGTTTGATATTTTGCATTAATTTTACTTTTAAAAATATATGTTAAAATGCATTTATATTGAATTTGTTTTTGCTGAGGTGCATAATTAAATTTTTCATTAGTGCCTCACTCACCTCACCCATCTCACCAGGTTCTTTATCTCTGAGATAGGATAAAAAGAAAGGAAAATGGAAGCAAAATTCCTTTTGCTTATTTTCTTATCCATGTAATCTCAAGTGGGATAAATAATTTCATAAATTTCCCAAACAGGGATCTTTGAAGTTCTTGATGGAAATTGTCAGAGATATTCTAATTGACAGTCCCAGATAACACTGAAGAGGGGCATTCTAATCTTTGAGAAGACTCCAGTTTGCTGTCTGGATGACAAAAGGCACAATAACCAGCTAAATTGGTGCTTTCAATGCTGTTGATATTAAATTATGAAGCAAAATTCCTATTGTGTTTATTTTCTCATTCCTGCCATTTAAAGAAATTCCCTCTATTACCAATGAAAGTAAAAGGAGATTTATGATTCTTTTGTGTCAAGATAATACCTGGGATACAGTTCTCCACCATTTTCATCATCTCACTTAATTCTCGTAATATTTCTCAAGTGATTCTTGAAACTACCCCGGGGGTAGGCAGGGGAGGTATTGCCCAATTTATGGAGAAGACACCAGTCTCATTTTTCAGGTGAAGCTGACCCAAGTCACAAGATGACCTGCAAGCAAGTGGGAACTAGACCCTGATATTTCTACTTCAGGGATGGCCCATTTCCTGTTCAGCACTGGGTGCCACTGAAGACCTGTGGAGAGACATTTTAAGTGGCCACGTTTGAAGGATTGTAGCTATAATCTGAGCTGGTTAGCAGCTGATCTCCCTGAGGCTATATCCAGTCTCCTAGTGCTCTTTCATATTAAACAGGTTTGAGAGTGAGTCACATGGCTGGCACGAACCAGCAAAGTGATTGCTTCAGCTCTGCTTGGAAACTCTAAGTCCTCCCTTTGCCTGGGGGTAGCAAACTCAATGCAAACCTCAGCTATAATATTGCAGCTGCTCTGGGGCTGACTTCATGTTTCACTTATATAATTTCAGGCTTCATTTAGCATTCACCCATTTTCCCCTTCCATGCTTACATGATTTGGTACAGAGTTCTCATGCTAACACCTCAGTGTATATACTTTTTTCTTTCTTTAGGTAGTATTAGAGTAGAAAAGAAGACACATCCTTCCCAAGAAGCTCTTGATCAAAAAAAGAAAGGGAGCCAGGTGAGCTGCTGCCCACCACCCAGGAAAGCTTTAGAGGTTGTAGACTATTGATCAGTTCGAGCAGGGAATTTGGATTTTCTGTATCTTCTTGTTCCGGACTGAGGCCTAGGTTGCTTCTGGTAATTGACTGGGTAGTCGAAAAGTGTCCTCTTAAGCCCCACTGGCCTTACTGCTGAGAGAAGACCTAGTTATCCTTGAACTAGAGGTTAATTAGGTGACCTCTCCCTGGTTTGCTGCCCCATTCCCTATAGATGTCTGAAGCAGCCCCTGCAATGTTTCATTGTGTTATTTTATGATAAATGTCTGCTCTTCCTATTTGACTCTGAGCTCCTAGAGGGCCAGGACCTTGTCTTATTTAGTTGGGCTACTTTGTAGCCAGCTTTATCTTTGTATGGCATCCGGGAGTAAAACACAGTTCCAATTATAAAGAAATTCATGAAGTCTCCAAGAGCCCATGATCAGATCATGGAGACACACACACACACACACACACACACACACACACACACACACTAATGTTCTGACCTTTACAGATTAATCTCCCTAAGTCAACTCATTTACTCACCTGCTTCCAATTTTCTCGCCACCTCAGCTCCCATCTCACTTTTTCTCATTCTGTCTCCCTGACTCTGTCTCTCTCCACTACTCTCTCCTTTAGATTTCCGTTGTCCACTGCTGCAGTGATCTCTGGTTCAACTCTTTGTTATTTGGTCTCCCATAACTTCTTTCTGTCTTCTTTCACCCAATCTGCTGATCAGCACACAAAACTCCAAAGCAGACAGAGCATATGAGCACCTTAAAAGGGCTGGGAGTGCTGATTTAAGGGAAGGAGGGGGCTTTGAATGCATATGTTAATGTATGTGTGAATAATTTATTAATATTTGTACCATTGTGATATTTATGTTTGTTTCCTCAGCACCTAGTACTGCACTTAGCATATGTAAGATTTTCAGTAAATGATCCATGAGTGAATGATTATTACCCTTTACCCCGGTGTACCATAAAAACTGTGCCTATGAATGCCATTCAAAGAAGACTGACAAATCAATACTTGTTGTCCCACAAGTCAGTGGAATTTGGCCATAACATTCAGACTCTTTTTAATCCTGCAGGTGAGGTGTCAGGTTCCCCACAGTCATCCTCCAAGCTCTCTTGGGCCTGGGTGCCCAGGTCACAGGCATTCCTGGTGGTATAGGGGGGTAGAAAGCCTTGTCCTTGTATGTCAAGACAAGGTGGATAAGGCCTGCTTCATAGCTTGGTCCTGCCATCCCCATTTCCTGAGGCTGGACCCATGCTTCTGTCCTGCCTATGCCTTAGTGAATCTCTTCTATCCAGTGCCCCTAATTGTGTTGACCCTGGTCCTTTGAATGGTATCTCTCTGTGACTCCTCAAGCCCCGACCGTAACTGAACTGATTTTGTTGCATTTAGCTCAGATTTGTGTCTTTTATTGTTGATCCTTGCTGGGTCCACCTTTCCCATGCCCCATCTCTTTTTGCCCTACATTCCCACCCCTTTATACAGTCTCCTAGCAACCATTTGCCAAAACCTTTGCTGGGTGTAGATGTTGACAGTAATATTCTTATGAGATTCTAGGTTTCAGCTCTAGAAAGACATGACTTAAAGGGGAGAAGGAAGAGGAAAATGCTACCTTCTGTCTGAACAGTAAGGCCTGTCAGTTATGGTCAAGGCTTTCTGCAGAGACTTGATATTAAGGTTAATATTAATACATCTTGGCAAGATTGTTGGATAGAAGTTACTTTTTATAATTTGACATTAAGATGTATTCTTCATTATGATAAAAGAAGAAAAGTGATATAAGATAGATGGAAAGTTAGCTTGAAATCGACACCATTCTCTTAAGACATTATGACAATTCCTTAAAAAGACAAGGCATCAGGATAGTGCTGAGAGAAGAACTACTTATTGGATAAAAACCTTTTATTCCTAGATAGGCTCCTTTAAATTCTACTGCCCCAAATTCAACTAAGAGGTTTTGTTGATTCTATCTACATTCAGAAATTACCTATAGGCATCTGATATGCTTCTGTTCATGCTTTTTAGTCATTAAATATTAGGCAGAGCCTAGTGGAATATTTTAAGATTATTTGGATAAGTCAACACTAGTAGAAGTGTTGTTTTATTAATACTTAATTTATATAGAATACTTTTCATTATCTCAATATTTCATTTATAGATGAGCTTTCCTACTCTTAGGTATTTCTGTCTCTGAATTAGTCTGTGTTAACTCTGAATAAAAGATAGTGGTGAAATACTGGTTTAATGGCTAGCCACAAGTAGGAGAGACATTGAAAACTGTTGGAAATAGATTAGAATAAAATATAGGGTCCATGGGCTAACACTCTAACTGAGGTCAGAGTAGTTGGTTTTATTTGTTTTCCTTAAAAGTTAGAACTGGAAAGTGAACTGGTAATGGTTTTTGGTGATATATTAGAGTTTATGTTGGCAGAGTTGAAAGTTCTGGGTAATGATCATGTTCAGGGTAAAGCCACAGGAGTAACCGATGAACTGGGAAGGAGGTGAAGGTCTATTGCTGCTGGTGTGAAGGTCCAGGAGCATTAAGTAGCAAATGACATAGAGTTACTATCAGATAGCCCTGTTCTTAAAAAATACCCTTTGCTATTTCTGCCAACTCCAAGACCCCAGACTCCCAACATATTGCCTAAGTCCTTCTTTCTCACCATCTCTCCTTTTTCCTTCTGCTCTCCCTTTAATCCTTCTTCCTCACCACCACCCCCACTCTAAGTCCCTTCTCATTTTATAAACAGAGAAGTTTATCTGCTTCCTTGTAAACTCCTGCCAACCCTTTTTCCAGGGCTCATCCTCTACTCCCTCCTAGCTTTTCAAGGTATTTTCCTAAACAGGATAGTTTCATCTCTAAGAGAAATTCTGGAGCAAGCTGAATAGATTTTCCTTGCCTCTCGATTTTTATTGCTACTGTCAAAAGATAGCTGACTCCCAGAGTCAGCAATGGGGTTAACCTACAGGTACATTTTAAATAGTTGCTGATACAATGGGTAGAGGAGGGTGGATTACTTAGTAGATTGCTTTGGGCTCTTCCAGTGATCTTCCCAACCAAATGCTTGGCTCTTGTGCATTGTCAACACTGTGGCCCCTGAACGACTTGTTCTGGGAACTTCCTGGCCACCTTTCCATTTATTCTTGGAAAATTCATCAGCTTTTCCTGCATTTAGCCTCCTTCAGGTAACAACTGGTCCTCCCTCAGTGTGCCTACTCTCCCTCCCTTTTTCCTCCCCCTC
>PVIJ01014600.1:0-39943 GCA_004024925.1 Scalopus aquaticus
CGAGAGGGTTCACCAGAGACAGAGCGGGGAGCAGAACAGGCAGATCAGAAATCCACTGCTGAGGGGAGCAGTGGGCGAGGCAGGAGAGGTCTGCCGCACCATGTGGGATTCTCCCCGGCTGGGCGTCGAACTCGCGTCGCCACTGCCGACAGCTCCACAGCGCAGCACTCAACCGCTGCGCCACCAGGGAGGCCCCCGACGAGATCGCATTTAAGGAACAGTTCAGTACTTAAAAGACGACCGTGCCTCTGGGGAACGGTTCCGTTTGCGCGCTTCACCGTTCTCCAGCCCCTCTGCGCTGTCTTCGCGCCGCCGGCAGAGGGCGCGAGATACGACGCGCCGCTCCTCTGTGGTCCTAATTGGCATCCTAGACACGGTGCGCACGCGCATTCCTCACTCTAGGTGTCCAGCCCTGTGCCTGATCAATGTGCCTCAGTCGCGCTAAGCGCGCCGTGTTTAACTCGGACTGGCTTTCGGAAAAGAGTAACATGTTCTCTATACCCAGAATGCCTCTGGGACTCAGGGGCTAAAGGATTTGAGGTAGCCCTGGAGGGGTCGGGCGGCGCGGTGGGCAGCTCACGCGGGCGGGGCGGGCGGGGCGGAACCGGCAAGGTCTTGGGCGTCGGTCGCCTGTGGGGCCGAAGCCGGGCGCGGAGCCCCTGACAGACAGGTACGGAGGCGACGACCCTACCAGCCGTCTCCTCCGCTGCCCCAGGCTTGTTGGCGAGGTTCCCGCGCTGGGGGCTTGGGCGCGGTATGGACCCCGGTGCGCTGGGCGGGGGACGGCAGGGTTGGACCACGGCGCGGGTGGGCGCCCGCCTGGGTCTGGGCCACTCGGACCCACCTGAGCCCTTCAGCCTGGCAGTGTTCTCCCCGGGACAGGGTGATTGCGCCTTTGAATTACTTCAGAACTGCACGGTCTCTCTCCTTTCCTGGGGGCTTCTGAGATACCCCTGAATCCATAGCGAGCCACAGGTTTCCTGTGGGCACATACATGGTTGAGAAGTTTGTGTCAGACGAAAAAAATCATAGGGGACTCAAACATGGAGGCCTGGACGTGGGTTGCGGTACCTCTGTCTCCTACCCCGGGGTCCGCCCTAACTGGTCAAATAACCCCGGAGAAGTCACCCTGTGCATCTCTTTTGTCTTTAGACCGAACCACAGGTAAATTACACGGATGAGCAACTCTGCTGTTTTCAAAGAGGCTGTGATTTAGAAACGTAATCCCATTTATTGCAAGCTCATATGGACAACTTACTAACCCAGTATACCTAAAGTACTGAAAGTCAAAAATCTATGAGATCGAGATTAAATGTTCTTTACCTGATGTATTGCGAAACCCCGAACCACGGGATATTAAGAGATATAACGCCTTTTTTTTTTTTTTTTAAGGCATTTTGTGCTTAAAGATGTTTGAAAAATTCAGGGCTAAAATTTTGCTAGTATTTTAGAACCTTCAATATTTTAATCATATTTACCTTGAATTTCCTAATGTAAATATGGCTTGAACAGTTCCCCATATTTGAATAGAAAATACTATTTTTCCAGGTGCAACCTCTGTTTAACATTTGAAACAGTTTGGGAAATGCAGATCCAGAGATAGACACTCAAAGTTTGGGAGGACAGTGATACTCAGTGCTTTGGAACTTTAATACAGTTGGGAATTCTGGTTGGTTCTTCTACATTTCTAACAAGTTTCCTGGGTAGCCAGGGTTTAGATAACTCAGTTGACAGGGATGGTATTCTGCTCTCTGCTCTCGAGAACAGACTGCTGCCTTGAGTGTGTCACTTCACCTGTCCAGGCCAAGAAAACGGGAGGCTGAAAAAGAAGATCTCTAAAATCCTTTTCAGGTCAAAAATGCTTTGAGTCTGGTTCAGCTACCCTTGGGATAGTTGAATTCCATCATAGCCTTACCAAAGGCCACTTTGGACTTGAGCTTTTCTGATAATGGGGAATTTACTACATGTGAAATATCCCATCTCATTTTGGAATAACTCAGAAAACTTTTCATCTTGCTGAAATAGTACATTTCTGCAGCTTCCATCCTGTTGGAATCAAACAGGGGAAAGAAAAGAAAGTGTAATCCCTCTCTAAAAAGGGGACAAAGTATTAAATGACAGTTGTTAGAAGTTTTCTCCAAAATGATCTTTAATTCTTCTGTGACATTGTTTCAAATCTCTGTCTTTTAAATTTACTCTTTCTATAGAATATAGAAATATATTCTGGGTTTTGAGGCTCGATGGGGTTTGCAAGATAGGGGAAAACATACTAAACAGCTGACGGTGGTGCAGAGATGGCAGGCATATGTCAGCTTCTTTGATTAAAGAAATAAATGGTATGTCAGTAAAAGATTTGGGGTAGGTGACTATACTGGCAAAGTAGTATTTTATTTTATTATTATTATTTTTTAAGATTTATTTATTTGTACAAGCTGGGGTATAGGCCAGAGGCATGGGGCGGCAAGAGGGTTCACCAGAGACAGAGTGGGGATCAGAACAGGCAGATCAGAAATACACTGCTGAGGGGAGCAGTGGGCGGAGGCAGGAGAGGTCTGCCGCGCCATGTGGGAATCTCCCCGACTGGGCATCGAACTCACATCGCAAGCTGCCAACTGCTCCACAGCTCAGTGCTCAACCGCTGCGCCACCAGGGAGGCCCACGAAGTAGTATTTTAGAGAGGGTAATTGTCGTATTGTGATGTATAATGGGTCGATGTGGGGAAGGAGAGATAGGGATTAATATATACTTCACATTTCAATAATAGAGTACTTAGATTGATGCTAATAAAATTTTTTATGCATAACATTTTACAGATTCCTGAACCTTTCCAGGTATGATTTAATTTGTTTTAGTAATACCGTGAGGTAGGCAGAGCAGCCGTTACCCTGTTTTAATAAATGAGGTACCAAAGAGGCTAAGGTAAATAACTGCCTTAATTCTCAAAGCTATTAAATGGCAGACCAAAGTGGTGACAGTTGTAATGGAGAAGGAAGGAAGGAAGCAGGAGGCAATGATAAGAAATAATTGATAAGTTGGGCCTGACTGAACATGAAGGCACAAAGAAGTTGTTAGGGAGGAGTAAAAATAATCGGGAGAATCATAACACCACTAACAGTTGCCACTCTAGATTTACTCTGTGAGCTCTATCATTGCTGGTGACTGTCTGAGTTAAACGTTGGGAGGGATTATAGAGGATTCCAAGGTTGCTTGACTTGTCTACAGTTAGTGGGTGGTGCTCTGGGACTTGAGTTATTTGTCCTATTCCAAAGGAGTTGAGAACTAGGTCCTCATTGTTTCTTAAGATGTAAGTCCTGAGCAGTGACTGATTCAAATTTATATTAGGGTACTTGCCATTTTCGAGTCTTTGAGTTTGACTTCCTCTCATTTTTTTAAATTTGAAATTCAGGCTAATATTAGTTGCACTTGACTGATGGACAAGCTATCTAATCTCCTGAAGCCCCTAACATATCCCACAAGGGCTTTACTGAAACAAAACCTGGATCCATATCACCACCAAAACCTCATTAAAGCTGTTTCTTGGAAAGATTTGCACTTCCCTAGACTCTGAGGTCTCTCTGTGTTCCTTTTATCCTGGAAGCAAATAAGGTTGAGATTTAGTGTTACTACCAAATTCCCTAGGACCTGACACCATCCTGTATTTTGTCTATATGGGTATATGTGTATGACTGTTACTTTTCCTTGTGGGTTTCAGGGGTGGAGCTACTCTTTGGGAAAGCTTTCAAAGTCAACTTAAATCTAGATTTAAGGGATTTAACCTGGTGTTGGTACTTGTGTCTATTCAGCGTTGAGGGTCTTCTGTGTTTAGTCCTTAGGATGTGAAAATGGATTAAAAACTCTCTGCCCTGTAGGAATTCATGATGGGATAAAGGAGACAATATTTTAAATAAAATGTGATACTGTAATAGAGTTATGTCCAGTGCTATGTTAGGGCAGAGGAGAGAATGGTGAATGATAGCTACATGGAGATGTCAGGGGCACCTTAAGAAAAGAGGTGGCCATTGAGCTGAACCTTGAAGATGAGAGAGAGTGGCCCTGGTGACACCTGTAACTTTTGCAGAGCCATTAGGGGGGAGTACGTAGTTTGAAGTGACTAGAACGTGAAAGAACTTTGGATCAAAGGAGAGGGGATTGATGAGACTAGATTCATAACAAGGCCAGGTTTTTAATGGCCTGCAGTGCTATGGTAAGAGATTTTTAGTCTTTTAGGCAGAGAGGTGATGTGAGTGTACTTTGGAAAACTAACTGTAGAAATAGACTAAGGGGGGGAATCTGGATCAGGGACATCAGGAAACTTCTTGTAAGAGCCTTGGCATGGTTTAGGGCTGTGCTCCAGACTAGGTCAGTGGCGATGGAGAGGGGACGATAATCTGGGAGAAACTGCAGAGACAGAATTAACCTGACATAATGACTAATTGGTTGTTGAGAGAGGGAGAGTTGAGGTTGACTCAGTTTTCTATTTTGGGTGGATCATGTGCCAGTAGTAAAGCTAGAATATAGAAGAGGAATATTTTTCAGGAGAAAGATACCATGCATGTTTTGGGTCATGTTGAACTCGGACAGGAGGTAGGACTAGGTTTGTGGCACGTAGCAGATAGGTGGAATTATGGACATGAGGTACAGGAGGACATTTGTGCCTGGGGTGGTAGGTGTAGGTGATAATTGACGCTATGGGAATGGAAGAGTTCGGAGACAGAAGAGAGGAGGACTGGTGTGCATGTAATGTAAAAGAGAATGTTGTCCAGGAAACTAGAAGAGGGAAGAGTTCTAGGAAGAGTATCGGCAGTCTCATTGCTACAGAGAGGTCAAGTAGGATGAGCTTTGAAAACACACATGAAGATTAGCGATTAGGAGATTGTGGTCACTGCGGTGTTTTTATTTTTTTATTATGCTCAGCTTCAGTGAAGTGGTAGGGGCAGGAGCCAGAAGGATTGAGCAGTGACTGGAAAGTGAGGGTAGGAAGGAAGGGTGTACTCATTTTGAGTAGTTTGGCAGGGAAGAGAACTGGAATGGTGGCAGCTTGTGGCTGAGGTAGCAGAGACTAGAGGCAGTTTTTCCTAGAATAAAAGAGTCTTGAGCATGGTTATATGTTGATGTGTTGGAGCCATTAGAGAGGGTGAAGTTGAAGACACAGAGAAAAGATGATTGCTAAATTAAGTCCTAGAGGACTGTAGAAGGATTGCCCTTGAAAGAAGCCTTAACTGCTGCTCTGTGGGCCTGTGACTCCTGGCGGGGGTGATTCCCACATGGCGAGGCAGACCTCTCCTGCCTTGTCCACCGCTCCCCTCAGCAGTGTGTTTCCTTTAATCTGCCTGTTCTGCTCCCTACTCTGTCTCTGGTAAACCCTCTCTCCGCCCCACGCCTCTGGCCTGTACCCCAGCTTGTCTGCATAAATACATAAATCTTTAAAAAAATATTTCAAAAAAGAAGGGCACATCATTTCCTTTGAAAAGGAATGACAGAAGGAAAGAATGTAGGAAGAAAGAGGAAGTGACCAATTGCAGATGTATCTAAATTTCAAAGGAATTCTAACAGTCTTCTTTTCTTTCTCTCTTGAGGGGTGAGGATGCTGGTGTGGGCTCAGACAGGAATAGGCACTTGAAAGTATTAGGGAAGCTTGAAACAACTGACCAGAGGAAAGGGAAAGAGAATAGACTTGAAATAGACTCCAAGAATGTTGAGTATCCTTTGAACTTAAATCCTGCACTGTAGACCTCTCTATCTTCCTCATAATAACAATGGCTGACATTTAGTGAGTGCTTCACCAGCATTCTAAGTACTTTTCAGGCATTCTCACGTGATTTTACAACAACTGTTAGAAAGATTGTTATTGCCCTATTTTACAGAAGAGGAAATTGAAGCATGGAGGGTTGTTAGTACTGATATTTGATGAATCTCTTATCTCAGCAGAGATGGCATTCCTTTCCCTGAGGCATCAGAGCAGACAGGAATTTAATCCCAATTCCCAATATCTGGACCTTGAGGGGCAGAAGTCTAGGGCTGCTAAGGAGAGAGTCTTACCCAGCCAGTCTGTGGGCACCATAGTGGCATGGGTGGGCAGGGCAGTGGAGTCAGTGTTCCTGCTGGCTTTCTGCAACTACATAGAGAACTCTAAAATCCTTGGTTGATTTCCCGACATTCTGACTAAAAGACTAGTGAGTGGTGGTGATTTGTCAGTTATTGCATGCTGAGACTGTCACCTGAGACAGTGGATCAGAAAAGAGATCTTGTCCCTATCAGACGGAGAGAAAATTTTTTTCTGCCAGTTATGGGACTAGGCAGATCTGTAACCTTATGTAATGACATAGGTTATTAACACCTTTTGTGTTTTCCCTGTTAGTATGATAGGTAGACTTCGCAGGTAAGGTGCACACCTGGCTTGAATGAGAGGGGAGAATGGTGGGATGGCATGGATGGAAGAAAAACGGACTTACCTTTTCCTGCTGCAGCCACTGGAGCATCATTTCCGTGTCCTTCCTCTTGAGGTTGCCATGGATACGCCTTTGCGTGGTGACTTGAGGTTTATTTTCATTATGATCAGATGATGACGTGGATTTAAAAAGAAAAGGACAGAATGCTCTGTTTCTGGGGAGTGGCCGGTGAGCTGCCCAAATGGCAGAACCTAACACAGCTGAGGTGACTGTGGCTTTGTTGGCTGCTTTGGCTTTTGCTGAAGTTGTGAAATGGTGCATCTATAGCTTTAGAGCGCAGGCTCGAGGTTCCCTGTCTGCAGGGTCCTAGTGCTAGGGCCTTGCTGGGTAATTCATGGAGAGGAACCAGCAGGAACTTCCAAGGAACTGTTAAGTAGGACTCCTGCTAACACTGGGAGGGTTGCAGTTTTTGAGTACAGGGCTGCATGCAAGTGCCTCTTGCCTTTCTGCAAAAGTTACTTTATTGAGGATAAGTGAGACATACTGTATAGCTATATTTCCTGGCTTTTGGAAGTATGGGCCCCCCTGTTGGGGTGTGCCTGGAATCACCAGGTATTCCTGGAGGAGGGTACTTTGGGAGTACTTTGTGAGGCAGTAGAGATTGCAAGTGGGCTGCAGACATTTCTGGGGATAATGAGCTAGAAAGGTAAAGAAAGTCCGTTTATGGTGTAGGCCCTATCTTTATGAGATCTGTAGGGCAGATACTGGAGCGGGACCTAGGAACAAAGGCTGTGTAATGTCTACCTTCTCCCTTCCTGACTCTTGAGGGATTTACCTCATCCCTACAAGTGCTTTCAGAGATGTACAACTTTAGCCTTAGTCGTAGGGTGAAAAGAATCTGAGTCTTGCTAATTACCGTTGTCTCCTTTTATGTCTTTGCAACCAAACTGTTGCCTGATGCAGTTCAGTTCTATGTGGATGCTGCTTTCAGATTGCCTAGCTTTCAAACCAGCTCCTTCATGAGGGGGGTCAGGGAAAGAAGTTTGGTTAGCTCAGGATCAAGGTTAGATGAGGTGAGACAAGAGGTGATCAGGGCCTCAATGGATGCTGAGGTAAAAGGCAGGTAGAAATGGTGCAGGCTGGTGCCAGAGACCTCCTCCTCACTTGTTCCTCTTTAATTCTCAACAGTTTATTTGTCTCCCTGTCATTTTCTAAAGTACTCTGCAAGACCATTGGTATCCAGGTTAGCAGACAAAAGGTATCCTTTCCCCATTTTCCCAGACATTTTAGCAGTATTTTAAATATCATTGGGGGAGAAAAATAGTTTAGAAATCCAGCAAGTGTCTCTTTACTCCCTGTAAAGGAATCCTGTAAAGGAATCTAAAACTCAGAATTGTCCTGTATAGTGTGGGTGGGGCCCATGGGTGCTGTCGAAGGATCACTTACCTGTGAATACCTCCCTGTAGGTAGTCAAATGTGCCTCCCTGCTTCATTTTTTCACTGTGAAACTCACGTGGGTCATTTGATTTTGAGACTCAGTTCCATCACATGTAGAATGGAGATCATGAAATCTGTTATGTCTGCATCACACCTCCGTTTGGAGGGATGTAATGAATACAGTGAAATGCCTGTGTTGTACATAATTAAATTTGTCTCAGAGAAGGCCTTAAAGAACAAGACTTTGCTCTCCTAACTTGTTCGGTTTTCTCTCCCATTTTCCTCCCCATTCTGTTAATGCTTTCAATCATCATTTTTCCTCTATGCGTGTTTGAGAACTCTCGAATTTTTTCATTCATTTACTTATTCATGCATGCATGTATCCATTTACTGATGCAACATTTTAGTCCCTGTTGTGTTGCATATAAGTCATCATTGATGTATCCTCTCATGATGAAGATATCTACAGTTTGTTGAGCATATATTCTGTGGTGGGTGCTACACTAAATATTTTACTTCAGTTTTATTTAACCCTCACAATATCCTTGTGAGGCAGGCATTATTTCCCCCCCTTTTTGGATGAGGTAATTGGCCCTCTGAAAGTTAAATGCATTATCCAGACTAATACGAGTGAGGAAATAGAAGAACCAGAGCTGTACCCAGGTCTGTTCATCTCTGGAGTCCATGCAGCCCTGCTGCCTCTGTCTTATGCCTGATTATCACAAGGCCTTCTTAGGGCTTTTGAATGTCTCTCTGTTGACTTTTCTCCTTGCCTTTTCTCTTTCACTAGTCTGCTTCAGGCCCTTCTCACCCCTTGCTCTTTATTGTGGCAGCCTGCTTGCTGTTACCCCTGTGTTTACCAAGTTGCTCGTGCTTCCACTCTGCCCTGCTCTGCTACTAGTTTGATCTTCCTGAAATACCTTTTTTTTTCCCATCCCCACCCTCCCCCCCACCCCTGATCCTCCTGAAATACTTTTCATTATGCCAGTCTCCTGTTCAGGAAGAAACTGGCTTCCTTTTGTTATCACATCAAGTCGTTCTACCTCTTGCTGATGTTAAACTCATCATACTTCCCTTCTAGTAATTTCAGTATTATTTTCATTTTAGTAAATATTTGACTCTGAGCTAAGGGTAATGGGATCATAGGGGAAAAGTTGTAGGCTCTGCTTTAAAAGATTTAGAGTTTAATAGAATTCCACTAGAGTTCTCCACTTCAGCCAAGCTAATCATATTTAATATTCCCTAGTTAAGCAAAATTATTTTTGTCTCTATTCATATTGCATTCATAACTTAGAGTGTTCATAGGACTTTCCTCTCCACATAGCTAAGAACAACCCATATTTCAAGGCATAGTCAGGCACCCCTTTTCTAGTTCTCCTTTTTCCTATGTGTAATTTCTTATAAAATGTATTATCTAGACCTTTTAAGACTTATATATGATGTGTTATGTCAGGTAATTCTTGGTGCTTCCAACAGCTTCTGATCTTTTTACAAAGTGCTTTTATGTGCTTTATCTTATTTGAGCCTCATAACGCTAATCAGATATGGCAGATATTCCCATATTAAGAAGAAATAATCTCCAAGAAGTTAGGTGACTATATATGCCTCCTTGGCTAGTGAGTTTTAAGACTGTTGTGCTTAGATGTATTTCTGAATCTTTGAAGACGGTGTGCTCTAGAGGAAGAACATGGCCTTGGAAGCCTGGGGATATATAGTGACAGTGAAGGGTAGTAGACAGCACAGTGGTCTCTTGTTCAGGCTTAGTTGCAGTTCTGGCTCCATTCCTTCCCTTCCCTGTAACTTCAGGGAAATTCTTCTGTTCTCTGTCCCTTGGTTTCCTTGTCAGTGTTTTCCCTGGCTTGTCTCTCTGTGTGGCCATTATGATGACAAAATATGAATGTAACACTGTTATTAGCTAACTTTTGTTGAGTGCTTACTAAATATGAGGCATTGTCCTGAGTGTTTTACTTGGATTATCTTGGCCAATCCTCCCAGTGACTCTGATACCTGTTCGCTGATTGTTCCCAGTTGACAGATGAGAAATTGAGGTACAGAAATGTTATGTTTATGTAGCTACTGTGTAGTAAAGCTGGGAATTGAACATAAGTAACCTGCCATCTAGAACTGGCATTCTTAACCATGGTATTATAAAATTACCTTTTAAGGTACTCTCCTACTGTACAGTGCTTTGAATGTGTGTAGCCCAAGCTGCAAGGAGCTGAGTGGCACTGTCACCTCTGTGATGATGAATAGGGAAGGGGGAGTAACATGGAGATTTTGCAGCGGAGGTGAGAAAAGTTTTTTTTTTTTTAATTTATTTTTTATTTATACATACAAGCTGGGGTACAGGCCAGAGGCTTGGGGTGGCGAGAGGGTTCACCAGAGACAGAGCGGGTAGCAGAACAGGCAGATCAGAAATACACTGCTGAGGGGAGCAGCAGGCAAGGCAGGAGAGGTCTGCCCGCCATGTGGGATTCCCCTTGGCTGGGCGTTGAACTTGCGTCACCGCTGCCGACAGCTCCACAGCGCAGGGCTTAACCGCTGCGCCACCGGGGAGGCCCGAGAAATGTTTTCTTACGGGGTCTGGCTATAGACTTTCATTGTACTGTTAGGCTGTCTGGCCTGCCTTAGGAAAAGAGTGGAGGTGAGGAGGACCCTGTGTGACCAGTGAAGCCTAAGTGCAGACAAGACAGGTGTCACTAGGCCCAGGTGATTTAGAGCCACACTGAACCCAGTGGAGTCATAGGTCAGATCCCAGACTAACCTTGTTGCCCACTTAGGGTCAGGGACTTTTTCTTGCTTCATAGCCCATGTTCAATAGGTAAATGAAGTGAAAGTGGTATTGTTACATAGTCCTCTGGAGATCTCGCCTAGCATACATAATCTTATTAAACATTTTTAAAAAAGATTTATTTATTTATGCAGACAAGAACTGGGGTGTAGGCCAGAGGTGTGGGGTGGTGAGAGGATTCACCAGAGACATAGTGGGGAGCAGAACAGGCATATTGTCTGAAATACACTGCTGAGGGGAGCAGTGGGCCAGTCTGAAGAGGTCTGCTCCGCCATGTGGGAAGCTCCCTGGCCAGGTATTGAACTCGTGACTGTAGATAGCTTCATAGTGCTGCGACTTAACATGTTGTTCCACAAGGGAGGCCCTCTTTTAAACATTTTAAATTATAAAAGTAATACAATGGTTGTTAAAGAAATGTTGTAAAACACGGAATTATAGAGAATAAGTAATCTTGTTGTTTCTATTAGGGGATACCTGGGAGCCAAGGCCCAGAGTACCAGGGGCAGGTGGCTAAGGTGGACCGGATCTTGTGGTGCAGGGGGAAAGTGGAGCTCTCTGCTTCTGACCGCTATTGAACTTGATACTCTTCGGGTTCAGAGACTGGCATTTTGTAACAAGCAGAAGGAAGAGTGACTGTAGTGACTGTTGCCAGCATGGGGGGAACTTGACTTGCTTGTGTGAAGTGGGCTCTATTACTGCCCTTCTATTGCTGTGTATTTGACAGGCCTGGCTCCTCTGACCCAATGGGAGATTGAAATCCAGACCTTAATCACATGAGTTTGGACCTGGAATCAGAGTTTAGAAAGGGGAGGGAGAGAAGAGCACCAGAAAGAGGCCTGAGAGACTCATTTTGCTGTACAGAGGCCTTAGCAGCTAATCATTTTGACGTGTCAATTGATGCTTGTGTGTTTGCTGAGCCTCATATCCTGCTGGGGAGAGGGTGGTAGTGATGGACACAGGGAGTACCGGTACCGGTGGCTCCATTAGGGCTGTGCTCCCAGCGCTGGGGTAGCTTACAATGGAGGTGAATACTGAGGGTCTGTGGTGTGGGTCTAGCCCCTTAGTCCCTGCCCCTCTCCTTTGGCCCAGGTGAAGCAGGGGGACACTAGGACCCAGAGGATAGCGCCGTTCCTGACAAGTCTAGAGCAGCACTAGCGCAGAGTGAGACTCATCAGCTGGCAAGCAGGATTCGGTGTCTCTGGGTTCAAGAATTCTCAGGCAGCAGAGGGGACTTGCTCCTTAGTTCCCATCTCTGCCCCCATCCCTACCCTGGTAGGCCACCGAGTGAAGTCCATGGACTGGGGAGGGCCGTGCCTCACGGCTTCTATGTCTGTCCATGAGGGCCTGGAGCCCTGACCCTCCTGCCTAGGTTTCTGCCTTTTCTCTCTGTCTTTGGCCAGCTGGGGGAGGGGGTAGAGGCTCAGTGAGCGACATGGCCCAGAGCAAGAGGCACGTGTATAGCCGGGTAAGTGGTCCTGATCTGGGATGACCCTGGGAGGGATGCTGGAGAAGGCCTGGGTGCTTGTGGACATCATTTCTGTGGGGGCTGGGGAAACAGGCTGGGGCCACTCAAAGCCCCGATGGTGTTAGGCTGAATAGGCTTCCCCTTCTAGAGTGGGCCCTAAGTGGGAACTAGTGAGGCTCAACCTTTGACTCTGTTGCACCTCAGGGCAGAGGTTCCTGGGGGTGGGGGGTGTTAGACTATCTTGGAAACTCTGAATGGGTTGGTGGTTTGGAATGGCCTTAGAGTAAAGCCTTTGATGAGAGCTGCTTTGTTTGGCACTTGCTTTCTCTGTCTTCTGGTTGAGATTGAATCTTTATCCACTGTTGTTTCCATCTGGTTCTGAGAGCCTTATTAGGGTTGGGAGGTTTAGGGAAGTCTCTGAATTTGGGGCCAGCCCTGATGTCACTGTAAGTTCCTTTTATTGTCAGATCCATGAGTATCATCATCCTGCTATTCCAGGTACAATTTGGGGTCCCATAGCCCTGGGGAGCTGTATCCTCATCTTCTTAGATGAACACTTTGGGGAAGGGAATTAGGGACTGACAGGCTTTGGCAGGGCTCCCTTCTAAAGCCAAGTGGGGGCTTCAGAAGGGAGCTCTGGGAATATTTAGGACCATGGTGTCACTTATACCTATTTCATCTGTTTGCTGCAAGGTCCCTGGTTCATGGAGCTGCTGTTGCTAAAAATGGCTTAGGTGTGATATTCTTTTAAACCATAGACCTACTTAAGACCTAATTTCATGTTATGTCCGTCATCACGGTTATGTCAAACTGAGAACTTCCCAAGGACATTATTTAGTGTGTTCCTCTGTGTTGTCAATCCAGGGTGTGATAAGCCATCTACTTGGACCTCAGGACAGAGTCTAGGGGACAGATGATGGGACAGATCTGACTTACCTGGCCTCTGTTTTTCTCTCTTTAGCAACAGAACATGGGGAAGGACCTCCAGAGCATGGGAGACATAGAGTTGATAGAACAGGGCTCAGGGCAGGAAGAGGGGAATAAATGGTTGAATGGGCTGTGGTGAGGCATCCAGGAGTGTTATGGTGGGTGTGTGGTTGGAGGTTGGGGAGTCAGGTTGGGAAGGAATGGTGGTGACTTGAGTTCTGGAAGGAAGCACATTATATATTTCTGAAGGGGAGAGGTGGAAGGGGGTGATTTGAACCACGGGGAAGATAGTGACAGTGGGGATGGGACCAGGATTCTGTGGAGTCGCCTACTGAATTGCCTGTCTTCTTGCTCAGGCTCCTAAATCAGAGCATTGGATTTTGGGGAGCCTCATCTAAACTGAGGTATTTTCTTGAGCTTTCTTCCCCTCCTTGGGGGTGGTGCTCCTGAGAAAACAGCCATGTGGTGACATTCACAGATCTATCAATGAATTCTGATTTGTTATAAAATTTAAATATAAACTCTTAAAAATTCTGGGAGATTCCAAAGGAGTTTGGAGAAATCTTAGAGGAACATATCCCTGACGTTTTCCAATAAGGCCTTTGGAAGTCCACTTTACCCTAAGAGTGGGACTTTGGGAAGTGACTTCTGGTTCTTTTCAGTCCAGGATGGTGAGTCTTATACATTAGGATGACACCTTTGACTTGAGACCTTAACGTGTATGTTTGTATATGTCTTTCTTTCAGACGCCCAGTGGCAGCAGGATGAGTGCAGAGGCAAGTGCCCGGCCTCTGCGAGTGGGCTCCCGGGTGGAAGTGATTGGTAAAGGCCACCGAGGCACTGTGGCCTATGTTGGAGCCACACTCTTTGCCACTGGCAAGTGGGTAGGTGTGATCCTGGATGAAGCAAAAGGCAAGAATGATGGAACTGTCCAAGGCAGGAGGTACTTCACTTGTGATGAAGGGCATGGCATCTTTGTGCGCCAATCCCAGGTACTCACATCCTGCCTCTGTGTGTGGGTGTATGTGTGTGCTTGGGTATGCACACATGTGGACATGTGCACATGCTCTGTTGCATGTGCAACTGGTGTGTTGGTGCTCCCTTTTCCTGGGTATGAACATAAGTCTCTGGTTGGGAAAGTAGAAGGTAATAGAGGAGGGAAGAAGCTGCCCTATAACCCAGGCTTGCTTGGGGCCTGGGGAGGTGTCCATAATACAGTCATCCTTGATCTGGCTATATTGAGTCTTTTCTGGGGCTTCAGATACAGGTATTTGAAGATGGAGCAGATACTACTTCCCCAGAGACACCTGACTCTTCTGCGTCAAAGGTCCTCAAAAGAGGTAACGACTACCCACTTCAGTTGTCTTCTCATGGGACCATAGTGGATCCTGAGAACTTCCATTTCTGCTGTGTATTCATTTGTTATGTCTCCCCTACTCTGACATGATGTTCTCTGCCCAACCCCTCTACACACACATACACACTTTGTTTCTGTTTGCTTTCTGCAGAGGGAACTGACTCAACTGCAAAGACCAGTAAACTGGTGAGTGACTGTGGGTGGGAGTGGAGAATAATAAAGAGGAGAGAGGAATGAGGCCAAATGTTAGGCAGATAGAAGCAGTAGGTGAGTAAGCTGAATTAGCTATCTAGTCTCTAACCTCTCAGAGAAGAAAGCTTTCTGGTATGATTTGCTGTTTTAGGGGTGAAGGTGGTGGTAGGGAAAAACTACTGGGGCCCAAAAGTCCAGGTTCAAATGGGACTAAGGCCTAGATTGATAGGAAAGACAGGTCTGATCCTGGTAACATTACCAACTTTCTACTTTTTGGTATCCATGGCTGCCAAGATTTAAAGGATCTGAGGGTATGGGTAATGTAGAAATTAAAGGAAGAAGAAGCACTCCTTTTCACAAGTGAATGGTAAGGAGCTTGCCCTCTGCTACATGTTTTAGGCTGTTTGCAGAGGATACAACCTAGCTCCCTTCTGTTACTCTGCAGGGAATGTGAGGTGGGGCTGCAGACTCTGTAGCTTCTCTGGGCAAGGATGTGGATATCCTAGAATCTGGTCCTTGAGGGACCCCTCATCTAACTTACACAGGGATTTGCAGTGACTCTTCCCCTTCCCTTTGTATGCCTAAATTGGTCTTAATGCCTGCTCCCAGAGTCTGGCCAGCTAGCACAGTGTGACATCTGTTCTCTAACTCTGCCCTTTCCTACTTCTCATGCAGCGGGGACTGAAGCCTAAGAAGGTGGTGTGTTTACTGTTTGTGCCTGGGTGGGGGAGGGCCATGAGCTCCCTCCCCAGCTGTCTTGCATGTACTTGGGCTGCTGCATGCATGTGTGTGTGACCTTGGGGCTGGGATGGCCAGAGGAAATGGTGGCCTTGGCTTTCAGAGTTTTTTGAGGGGTGCAAGGAGATCAGGCTCAGTGTCCAGGCCCAGGTAGTACTAATCAAGTAGGTCCCCCTGCCTCTATACCCCTCCCCCATCACTGCCTCAGGATGCCAAGCATTTGACTGCTAATAGCAGTAGCGTGGGAAAGAGTTCTTAGGGTTACAGGGGTTCTCACGTAGCCCAAACTCTAGGGAAGAGGGAGGAGAGACTGAGGGGTTGGAGGTGGGGAAAGTACCATGTGAGGTGGTTGGACAAGGAGGCAGGAGGTTAGGAAACAGAGTACAAGAACAGTGCCAGGTTGGGGAGCCTGAGTCTTCCTGTGCCTGCCTCTGGGTGGGCACTGCCATGAATGCCCACCTTGCTCTTCTCCATCAGTCTTTCTGTGTTTCTTCCTCTGCTGTGGTGCCCAAGGCTCACCTCCTACCCCTTGCAGTCTTCCACCAGCCATCACTGGAGTGGGGCTCAACTGTGCAACCCCACAATTCTTCTAAACTCTTTAAGTCGCTGCCATGACTTCCTCACACCAGCCCTGCCTTGGGCCTGTCTGTGCCCTAGCTGTCTGTGACTTGCATGTGCCTGTCTGATTTGTACAGTCTGTGCTGTGTGTATGATTCTGTGATTTCCTTATTGCCAGCCTGTCTTGGGCCTGTCTAACCTTGCATGGGATTGGGACATTAGTAGGGGAGAGGGACACGTCTCCTTCCCCACTCCTGGTTGGTGGTGGGTCCTCACTTCGGAATTTTGCCAGGGAAGAAATCACATAACATTACTTGCTTTGGGGTCTTGACTTGGGTGGGAATGTGGAGGTAAGAGGAAAATAATGCTTTAAAGAATGTTGGGACCCATTTCAAAGTTATAAAAACTTGGCTTCTGCCCTTGATTATTGTCTTTTGGTTGGGACTGCCATCTCACATCATGCCCTGAATAGAGAAGAGCATGGACCTGCAGTCTGTTACCTGTGAAGAGTTCTGATCACAGCCTGACCTTATCCTGGGTGGGGTCTGGACCATGCCCCAAACCTGGGGTTTTGGTAGCTGCCTGGGGAAATGTGGCAAAGTCCAGCCTAGGCTGCCTGTGCTGGGATCAGTGCCTCCTTTGCTCATGGTGCGAAGTGTTAAAGTGTTAGCCAAGTAGTCAGGTCCCCCCCAACTCCCCAAGCAGGCCTTCCTCTCCATTGGTTCTCGCACAGAAGATCACTTAGCCCAACGGCCCCTGCTATCACCCCATATGCAACAGGGAGTTATCAGAACAGAAGAAGGAACTTTGAGGGAGAGCACAGAAGAGAGCCCAGATATCTCTGCAGGTGCTCAGTCCTTTCTGGAAACATTTAGAGACAGGCCGTCAGCTGGGGAGAGTTTGAGAGGAGCCAAACACTATTATTAGAGCTGCTGCTCAGTGTTCCCCAGGGTTTCTTAATCTCACTGTGTGCCCCAGAGCTGATGCTCTCACAGGAGCATGTCACGCATGCTCTGGGTGTGTGTGCCTGCTGAACAACCACAGGGCTTTATCAGTGTGTGGAAGAAACAGAAGTGGAATTGATGGGGTTGTGGGCAGAGGTGGGGTGTGAGTATGAGAAAGTGATGGAGCAGTGAGGCCCTGGCCCCAGAGGATGCCATTTCCGGGATGGCTCCAGCCCAGTTTCTTGGAGCAAACTCTTGAGGTTGGAATTGGGGGCAGGGAAGAGGAGGGAGGAGCCAAAACCTGTTCTTCGGAGGCAGAGGCAGAGGCAGAGCAGGCTCTGCGCAGGACTTTGTCCTGTCATGAGGAGGAGGAGGAGCCAACAGAGCCAGGCCGTTGCTAGGTGACCGGGGATCAGTAGCTCCACCCCCATGGAGCAGAGGAGGGTGGGTGCATGACGTCAGGCGGAGCTGATGCTGCGGCCACTGAGGCTGCCATCAACCTAAGCTGGTGAACTGGGCCGGGCTCCTCGCCTGGTGCTTGTAGGAGCCTGCGGAGCCCCACTGCGCACCTTTGGGAGCTTTTGCATCTGAGCCGCAGCCATTTCGAGCTGGGAAACCACCATCCTGGGAGCTGAGGCTGCATTGTTGGGATTTGATGCACTAATCTCCTGTCTCCGCCGCCTTTCCCTCTGTTCGGTCTCTTTCCCTCCCTCCCTTCGTCTGTCCTTCCTCTGTGTGTTTGTCCATCCTCCTCTGTCCCTCTTTCTCTTTCCTCTCCTGGCTTTCTTTGCTTTTCTGCAATGATGAGACAGGCACCGACAGCCCGAAAGGTACTCTTGCTTGCTCTGGTCTTGCTGCCGGGTTGCCAGGCAATGGTGGCAGCAGGCTGCTGGGGTGGGGGTGGGGGCTGATTGACTTCATCTTTTTACCTGGTTGGGGGAGGAGGGTGGGTGAAAGTGGGGGGCAGGGAGAGGTATGTGTCACTACATACCCATTTCCCTGAGCATTTGTTCCCTGGCCTGCCTGCTTTTGAGTCTGTTCTTGGCCTGGTACTTCAGTGGCCTCACAGGCCTGGGCTTTGGGCAGCTCTTGATGCAAACTGTTTTTGGGAAAGTTTCCTGTAAGAGAATCTAGGGAAGCAGGTCCAGATGCCTTTATGCCTCTAATAGGCCTACCTTGCCCAGTCTTTGCTAGTTTGTATCAAGGGGCTTTCCTGGGGTGGGATAGGGACACAGAGTTTTTGACTCACAGCTCTGGCAGCTTTACCTATGGTGAGAGGAGTGCGGGTTGGTCTCCTTGGGCTAAGTGTCTCCTAAAAACAGGAAACAAGCTATATCTTGTTTTTGTCAGAGCAGTGAGGCACTGGGTAGTAAGTACTGCTATTTTGGAATTTGGAATTAATCATCCGATTACCACTTCACAGTAACCTGAGGGCTTTCTGGATTTGGTTTGGGGTTGTAGTTTCTCTGTGCTGCTGTCCACCCCCTTTTCCTTTTTTTCCCTGGTGGGGTTACTTTGCTGGGCTCTGGGCTCTGGCTAATGCAGTATTCACGGCCCTGACACCTGAGCCCTCTGCCCAGGGATGGGGAGTGCTCCAGGATCTGGTCCTGGGGAAAGGGAGGTCAGGGATAGGAAGGACAGCAGTGTTGTTCTGCCTAGGAGGCCTGATCTCCCTCTGGTAGGTTCATATCACTCAATTCTGAGCTCCTGTCGTCACTCTTATATGGTGTTTCTAAGGAGTCCTTTGTGGAGTCCAGCACTTGAATAAGGGACTGACCTGGGAAAGTCCTTGGGAGAGTTGGGTGGGTGGGGCCTCTGGCTCTGGGCTGGAGTTTTCAAAGTTGATGGCACAAGGACTGGTCTCTGGAGACCTTCTCTACCAGCTGCTCCCTTTGGTCTCCTGTGGCTCAGCCTAGGAGACTTCTGGGGTTTCCAGGGCAGCTGAAGGGATATATTCTGCAATGGTTGGGCAAATATTGGGGCGGGAACCAATGGGAGCAGCAGTTTTTTTGAGTTCTTGGAGTGGGAACAAGGTGATTAACAGGAGGGGGAAGGGTATGGGTTGAGGAAGGGGTGGTTAATCATAGCCCCATTCCTGTTATTTCTTCTTCTCTCATTGCTGTCCTTTTGCTGTCTGTCTTTCTGCCATTATCCTTTCTTTCCTGACTACTTCTCTGGCTCCTGTTGGCCTGTCCAGACCACAACTCGGCGGCCCAAGGTGAGAAAAAATAGGCCTCTGTGCAAACCACTTCTGAGTGTGCACACAAACACACATTTCAGGCATGTGCATGTTTGTAAGCATGTGTGTGAACAAGTAAAAGTTGGTCGAAGTGTATCCTGGGTTCTCTTTTTCAATGACATCAGGGGCACTGAGGGTAGTTACACGCCCCTTTTGTGAAAATGACTTCTGGTTCATAAGGGAAATCTCAGTGCAGAAGAGAGATGAGAGTGATTGTGGTTAATCTAGGCAGGGTTTCTTGAAAAAGGACATTTTGACCAGTTTTGTCAGTGGGGGTAGGGTGGGAAGATTTAGAAGAGATGTGAAAAAGAACTTAGTGTAAATGTCAGGGCTAAGAAGGCAGGTGAAAAGCAGAGTGGTTGGGGGTATCTATGACTAGCGAGTGGTCTCTGGCAGCCCACCAGAAGTGCTTCAGGGGTCAGCACTATAAGAAAAGCCTTATCCACTCCAGGGCCTGGGGCTTCAGGGCAGCTTTTCCACTCCAGCCCCATAGGAGCTTGGGTTGTGTCTCCTTATTATAGTGCCTTTGTCTTGGGTGGGGGGAGATGACAGCAGATTTGACTGTACCAACCCTGTTTCAAGAAGGAGTCTAGGGTACAACTTTCGCCCTGGTCCATTTACCTTCAGGGTCCCCTGAAATAGACTAAGGGAGGGAGAATCAGTTTGAGTCTTGAAGAGCTGGGAAGGAGTATACCCCTTGTAGGAGTACAGAGTCTGGTACCCCCACTTCTCTGGGGACATGAAAGTTGATAAAACTGCAGTCTGTTCTTTCTTTCTGGGAATGACATTGAGACACTTTTCCCTCTGGGGGAGGAGTGCACAGGCTCAAGGAATGATAACAACTAGAATTACTTAAAAATGTTAGAATGATCACAAATGGGTCACAGGGGAGTTCTGGGGAGTAAGGGAGAGGTAGTACCAGAGCTGGGAGGAATGTGGGGTCTCTGCCAAGGGAGGCTCTTTATAATTTTATGTCTTTCTCTACCCCTTCCTCCCCTTCCCTCTGCCTCCCTCCCTTCTCCCCTTGTCCTTGTCACTATTTCTGACTTTGTATCATTTTCCCTTTCCCCTTCACTACATTTCCCTGTTCTCATTGTGCTTGCTGTTCTCTTTCTGCCTTTTCCCTTCTCTCTTTCCCTTGCCATATTCTCATATTCTGTCTCTCTCTCACACAACCCCTGCCTCCTATTCTTTCTGGTCTGCCCCTACCCTCTGAGTAGCCCACCCGCCCTGCCAGTACTGGTGTGGCTGGGGCCAATAGCTCCCTGGGCCCCTCTGGCTCAGCATCAGCAGGTGAACTGAGCAGCAGTGAGCCCAGCACCCCAGCTCAGACTCCACTGGCAGCACCCATCATCCCCACACCGGCCCTCACTTCTCCTGGAGCAGCCCCCCCACTTCCTTCCCCCTCTAAGGTAAGATCTGAGGTTGCAATGAATTAGAACAAGACAAAAAGGGTCCTGTGATCTCTGGCAGGTTTTGAAAATTTCCCAGGGTTGGGGGATACTCAGAACTTGAATCAGAAGGGTGGGGACAAAGTCTGTGGTGGGTATCCTGCCACTGACAAAACTTCCCTTCCCTCTCTACCTTTCTTGCACACTTATCCCAGATTGACTGTGCCCCAGTTTCTTTTCAGATGTCTGTATGGCATTTGTTTTTGACTCTGGGGCTGGAATGATTGTTTGCAGATATTCCTGTCCTTTCTGCTCCAGCTTAGCCTTCATGGGGAGGAGGAGGTGGCTATGGACTAAGAGTCTCTCCTTTGCAGGAGGAGGAAGGGCTGAGGGCCCAGGTGCGGGACCTGGAGGAGAAGCTGGAGACCCTGCGGCTTAAACGGGCGGAAGACAAGGCAAAATTAAAAGAACTGGAGAAACACAAGATCCAGCTGGAGCAGGTGCAGGAATGGAAGAGCAAAATGCAGGAGCAGCAGGCAGATCTGCAGCGTCGGCTCAAGGAAGCACGGAAGGTGGGACTCAGGATGAAGGGGGTGGCTGGGAGATGTGGGGGTCAGGAAATGTGCTGGAAACTAAACTGGAGCTGGAGCCTAGAACAGCCTGAGAAAGTATGGCATGAGGCATTTCTGAGCTGTGTCCTGCCCCAACCTCCACCCCTTCTCAGGAAGCCAAGGAGGCACTGGAGGCAAAGGAACGCTACATGGAGGAGATGGCTGACACTGCTGATGCCATTGAGATGGCCACTCTGGACAAGGAGATGGCTGAGGAGCGAGCTGAGTCCTTGCAACAGGAAGTGGAAGCTCTGAAGGAACGTGTGGATGAGCTCACCACTGACTTGGAGATCCTCAAGGCTGAGATTGAAGAGAAGGGTAAGGGGCCTGAGCTGCTGGGACCCAAATGGTGGGGTTGGAACCATGACTGAATGTGTTAATAATCTTTCCCAGGATCAGATGGGGCTGCATCCAGTTACCAGCTCAAACAGCTCGAGGAACAGAATGCCCGTCTAAAGGACGCCCTGGTGAGGTAGGGTGCCCTCACCGCTTGGCTTCAGAGTTATTCTCCTGCCTCCAGTGTATTAGAGCGCCCGTTATCCAGTTACTTGCAGTCTTATTCTTCTCCCCACTGCCCCACAGGATGCGGGATCTGTCTTCTTCAGAGAAGCAGGAGCATGTGAAACTCCAAAAACTCATGGAAAAGAAGAACCAAGAACTGGAGGTTGTGAGGCAACAGCGGGAGCGTCTGCAGGAGGAGCTCACGCAGGCAGAGAGCACTATTGATGAGCTCAAGGAGCAGGTTGGGGAGCCCAGCCCTTTGCCTAGAGTCCCCTACCTTCCTCAACTCTCCTGTTGGTACTTCCCCTTTCCAGGCACCTTTCAGCAACCTTCTCCCTGTTCTCTAACCGTGACATAGGTGGATGCTGCTCTGGGTGCTGAGGAGATGGTGGAGATGTTGACAGACCGGAACCTGAATCTGGAAGAGAAAGTGCGGGAGTTGAGAGAGACTGTAGGGGACTTGGTAAGAGATGAGCAGACCCCTAGCTTCTGACTCTTAACAAGGAGGCATTCGGAGAGACTGATAGAAGATCCTTCACCTCTATGTGTGTGTGTGTGTGATGAGTGGACCCATTTTGGCATGCTACCCCGACCCTGCTTTTCCTTTGTCATAACTATTTTGTGGCTTCGCAGGAAGCGATGAATGAGATGAATGATGAGCTGCAGGAGAATGCACGGGAGACAGAGCTGGAGCTGCGGGAGCAGCTGGACATGGCGGGTGCACGGGTCCGGGAGGCCCAGAAGCGTGTGGAAGCAGCCCAGGAGACAGTTGCAGACTACCAGCAAACTATCAAGAAGTACCGCCAGTTGACTGCCCACCTACAGGTGCCTGCATACCTCCTGCTTTCCCCACAGTCACCCCAGGCCTCCCTGATGATGTAGCTCTGCCTCATTCTCTGTCTCTGCTACCAGGATGTGAATCGGGAACTGACGAACCAGCAGGAAGCATCTGTGGAGAGGCAGCAACAGCCACCTCCAGAGACTTTTGACTTCAAAATTAAGTTTGCTGAGACAAAGGCCCATGCCAAGGTCAGGAATATGGTGGGCAGGGAAAAGGGAGAGTTGGGGCTCCCATCCTGGATATAATTGTGGCTAAACTGGTACGGGGTTTGTGTGCTTTGTGTGGTGATCTAGAAGACTCCTGGTCTGGGCTTGTCTTAGAAGCCTGGAATCTGGTGGAGCAGGGTATGGTGGTTCTGGGGCTCTTTTCAGCCTGGCTGAGACCGCTCTTCCTTGTCCACTTCCAGGCAATTGAGATGGAATTGAGGCAGATGGAGGTGGCCCAAGCCAACCGGCACATGTCCCTACTGACAGCCTTCATGCCTGATAGTTTCCTTCGGCCAGGTGGGGACCATGACTGTGTCCTGGTGCTGCTACTCATGCCTCGTCTCATCTGCAAGGTATGATTATCAATCACATGTTTGATGGGAACCTGTTGAACTTGCTGTGAACTAGGCAGGGAGGATGCTGAGTGAAGATAACGCACAGTATCCCCTTCCCAAAGAGTTTATCATATAGTGGAGGAATACAGTTAATAAATTGCATATGGCTGTCTATTACAAATGGTGTGATATGAAGTGGCTATTGCCAACGTAGTAGCCGAGGTTGTATGCCCAAGCTGACTACTTGAGGCCGCTTGTGTTTGAGAGAATACAGCTGGGAATATGATTTAGATGGAGGGCTATCATTGAGGGAATAATATTTGAACTGAGACCCAGAAGATATCTAGGAGTTAGTGGGAGGGTGTTGAGTTGGGGCCGGGGGCAGGGAGCATTGGCAGGACCACATTCTATGTGAAAGGTAGCAGGAGCTCCTTGTAACTGTCAGTAATCATATTACTGCCCTTTCCCCATGTGAGACTCTCTGCTCATCTAAGCACTCTTTCTGCTCTCTTCTCCCATGTGTGTCCATGACCCCCACAAACTTGCTCAGCTCCTTGTACTATATTCCTGAGTCTGAGTTCTTCATCTTCTGAGTCCCAGGTCCCTGGTGCTTCTTCCCACAGGCAGAGCTGATCCGGAAGCAGGCTCAGGAGAAATTTGAATTAAGCGAGAACTGTTCAGAGCGACCTGGGCTGCGAGGAGCTGCAGGGGAGCAGCTCAGCTTTGCTGCTGGGTTGGTGTACTCGCTCAGTCTGCTGCAGGCCACTCTCCACCGCTATGAGCAGTAAGTGACCCCTGACTCCCCAATTCAGGGCCACAGGTTTGAAATTGACTGGAACTAAAATCACCTGAAAGACCCTGGCCTCACAGGACCCTTCTCTGGTCTCTAGTGCCCTCTCTCGGTGCAATGTGGACGTGTATAAGAAGGTGGGCAGCCTCTACCCTGAGATGAGTGCCCACGAGCGCTCCTTGGATTTTCTC
Source organism: Scalopus aquaticus (assembly GCA_004024925.1). Classification (NCBI taxonomy): domain Eukaryota; kingdom Metazoa; phylum Chordata; class Mammalia; order Eulipotyphla; family Talpidae; genus Scalopus; species Scalopus aquaticus. Next base: position 23,904 of record PVIJ01014600.1, read on the forward strand.
ATTGAGCTGCTGCACAAGGATCAGCTGGATGAGACTGTCAATGTAGAGCCTCTCACCAAGGCCATCAAATACTACCAGGTCTGGTGCGAGAATTCAGGTTTGGCATGTGAGGGAGGGAAGATTTCTTCTGCTGGGAGCTGTTGGCAAATAGCGAAGCTTGTGTGTCCCAGGCTGGCTACTGAGGCTTCCCTTGCTCTTACGTGAACTTGCATTAGGAAGTGAATTCTTGGGGGTTTTGCAGTCTCTTGTCCCATGATGACCAGGTCTCCAATGGCACTTTTGGAAGAATTACTCTGCTAACGCCTAAAGTCCCTATGTTTGTCATTCCTCCTCAGCATCTGTACAGCATCCACCTTGCCGAACAGCCTGAGGACAGCACCATGCAGCTGGCTGACCACATTAAGGTGAGGTGTGTGGGTCAGTCATTGAGCCTCCTATAGAGTTCAGATCAAGAGATGTGACCCTTCAAGGGTGTCACATAAGACAGCAACAGGGTCATTAAAGCCAAATCAAGGAGGCCAGAGAATGCATTCATGTTGGGGATCAGCAGAGGGTAGAGATTTCTTAGAGATGATGATGGGCAGAAGAGTTTTTTGGGGGGTCTGACACACTTGCTTCTGTCCTCACAGTTTACCCAGAGTGCCCTGGACTGCATGAGTGTGGAGGTGGGGCGGCTGCGTGCCTTCTTGCAGGTGAGCACACAACTAGATCTGTTTCTCTTCCTCCTTAGTCTCCATCTCCTCACCTCCATCCCTAATGCTTACTTGGTTCCCTATCTCTTTCATATTGCCTGGTCAGGGTGGGCAGGAGGCTTCGGATATTGCCCTACTGCTTCGAGATCTGGAAACATCTTGTAGTGACATCCGCCAGTTTTGCAAGAAGATCCGAAGGCGAATGCCAGGGACAGATGCTCCTGGGATCCCAGCTGCACTGGCATTTGGACCACAGGTTTAGGGCTTTAAGGGGGGAAGGGAAGGAAACTGAGTAGAGTCAGGAGGGACCTTGTCCAGATCTAGATCTGGTTAGGGGACTAGAATGGTTTTGAGGTAGAGGAGCTGTGGTCTTGGACCCAGGATGGGCCCCTGACTCTGGCCTATTGCAGGTCTCGGACACACTCCTCGACTGCAGGAAACACTTGACCTGGGTGGTGGCGGTGCTACAGGAGGTCGCAGCTGCTGCTGCTCAGCTCATTGCTCCACTGGCAGAGAATGAAGGGCTGCCTGTGGCTGCCCTGGAGGAGCTGGCTTTCAAAGCAAGCGAGCAGGTGAGTCCTCGATAACTGGGCAGACGGTGGGGGAGTCAAGTGACCACTGTGGGGTTTTCACTCTTGCCTTTGGCTCCTACAGATCTATGGGACCCCCTCTAACAGCCCCTATGAGTGTCTGCGTCAGTCATGCAACATCCTCATCAGTACCATGAACAAGTTGGCCACAGCCATGCAGGAGGGAGAGTACGATGCAGAGCGACCCCCCAGCAAGGTGGGTGGGGAGCTCCTTGGAGAGCAGGGGCCTGGAGGAACAGGACTTGTAAAGCTGCTACTGGTTGTGGGAGAGCTGGGAAAGCAGTTTGAGGAGCACTTGCTTAGAAGGCAAGAAGATTTTTCCTATGACTAGCTCTCTCTAAAAGGAACACATTGGTGATTTGCTCTCCCACCTCTGCCTTCTGCCCTCACCTGGACCCTTAGCCTCCTCCAGTTGAGCTGCGGGCTGCAGCCTTGCGTGCAGAGATCACAGATGCTGAAGGCCTGGGCTTGAAGCTGGAAGATCGAGAGACAGTTATCAAGGAGTTGAAGAAGTCACTCAAGATCAAGGTGAGGCTAGAGTAGGCTCGGAATATGGGAGGCCAGGAGTTACTGTGGGACACAGAACAATGGTGAGTGTTGGGAGTTGGGACTGAGACAGATCTGGGGTTTGGGGTAGAATTGGAGTCTGTGATCAGTGGGAGCTCTTGTGGGCCCTTAGGGAACTTTCTATCTCATGGTCTATCCCAGGAACCTGGGGGCCATGAAAAGAGTTAAGGAAATTAGCTCTCTACTCTCATCTAGGGGGAGGAGCTGAGTGAAGCCAACGTGCGACTGAGCCTCCTAGAGAAGAAGCTGGACAGTGCTGCCAAGGATGCCGATGAGCGCATTGAGAAAGTCCAGACTCGGCTAGAGGAGACCCAGGCGCTGCTGCGCAAGAAGGAGAAGTCAGGCACCTCCCCTGACCTCACTGCTTACTCCAACCCTCCCTCCTGCCAGTAGCCCTCCTCCGCCTCTAGCCCCTTTCCCCTCTCCCAACCTTTTCTTTCTTCCTTTTTTATTTTTCTCCCAACCTTTTCATAGTGAGATTCTCCCTAGGGGAGCCAACTGCCAACACCATTGTGTTCCTGCAGCCTAAGCCTGTACCTGCCCTGGCTTCTCACTGGCAGGGCTATTCCAAGCCCATGTCAGCTCTGAGAAGTGGGGGTCAGGCTATGGGGGAGGGACACAGCTCAAGCCCAGATTCTCTTTCACAGAGAATTTGAGGAGACGATGGATGCACTTCAGGCTGACATTGACCAGCTGGAGGCAGAGAAAGCAGAGCTGAAGCAGCGACTGAATAACCAGTCCAAACGTACAATCGAGGGCATCCGGGGAGCCCCCCCATCGGGCATTGCGACCCTGGTTTCTGGCATTGCTGGTGGTGAGTGCAGTGATAGGCAGCACAACCCAGAGGAGACTGAATATCCTCTCTCTGTCCTTGACCCCAGTTAGATATGTGTCCCCTTCCCACCCCTGAGTGATTAGCTAGGAATGTGGTTGCTGGTTTCTCTGTGGCAGCTGTTACCAAGTTTTTAATCTCCCAAAGGTATGTGCAGAGTTCCTCTCACCTGACCCAGGTAGGGCACTACCAAGTTGTAAGAAAAGTCCAATTAACACAGCAGTTGAACTCTAGTAGATGTCCCTTCTAGGTCTGCAGTCTGATCTCTCTGTCCCACCCTCCTTCCCAGAGAGTCTTCAGCCTGCAGCAGGATGGGCTAACTGCCAGGGTAACAGTCATACCTAACAGTCATGCCTCCTCTGGATTGTTCCTCTGCTTGGGTACTGTGTTTTGTCATGTGACTTTACCCTGTCATGTGGTTATCTCTTCCATTGCTGAATTTTCCTGATTTCACTTGTGACTTGTCTTCTGACCTTTGCCTGATCTCTTTAGTGTCTCCAGGGCTCCTTCCTTGGAGTTTTCCTGGCTTCCAGGCCCAGTCTTCCTAGTTTCCTGACTGAGGAAGTGGCTGCTACTGTCTTGGTTCTCATCTGTCCTATAGTTTGTTATTTGTTTTCTTTTCAGTTTCTTACTTACTCTTCTCAACTTGCAAAGATAATCTTCTTACCCTGGAATTAAACCCTCAGGATCCTTAGGCCTCCCCTATTGTGCCTATGTCTTATTACCTGGCCTCACCAATGGTCTTGTTCTCACCATAGCCCCTGTCACTGGTGCCCATGAGACTTTTTGACTTTAGATGCTAGAAGGCTCCTATTCCTTAGGGAAGGGGTCTGCAGATTTACCACATTGTACTGTTTTAACACAGGTTCTTTAAACAAACACTGGTTCTGAATTTATGAAAATTCCCACCAGAAACTGGCGTATTTTGCCTCAGAGTAGTGATGGGACTTGAGGAGAACTGGAATGAGTCTGCTTTCTCAACTTAAGCTTCGCTGCTGGGTAACACTAAGGGTACACACATAGGAGGGTCTCTGGCGCATTCCCCAGCCCTTCTCTGAAATGGAGCCTTAGGCAGGGAAGCAGGAATGGACTCATGCCCCGGGTACTTTCTCCAGCACACACACCACTGTTTTTCCTCACATTCTGCATGGCCTGCCTCGTATCCTTACTCCCCTTTCCTATTTTTCTTTAATACATAATTATTCTCCCAAAGTAGAGAGCAGAGGCAGGTGGTTCTTAGAGAAGGTATAGTGATCAGGAAGAATCATGTTCTCTGGTGTGACTCCTAGCCCCCAAGTTATCTAATTCCTCTCTCCTCTTTTCCTGCTCCCCCACGGGATATCTTGAGCACAGAAGAGCAGCAGCGAGGTAGAGACCCAGCCTGGCTAGGGGTTACCAGGGCTGGTGGGAATTGGGACTGGGATAGTAGGGTGAGACTTAACCCTTGGGAGCAACCAGGGCTGGAGGTGGGAGGGAATAAGGAAAAGGACTGAGCAGGGATGGAAGCCCCTTCAACTCTTTCCACATGGTGCTGAAGGCATTATTTGTGGTACCTGCAGGAGGTGCCCCTGGACAGACTCCAGGGTCCATGTCAGGGCCTGGGCTAGTGAAGGACTCACCACTGCTACTTCAGCAAATTTCTGCCATGAGGCTGCACATCTCCCAGCTCCAGCATGAGAACAGCATACTCAAGGTGAGACGGTCACAGGGCAGACTGGAGTGGGGGCAAAACAAACCTGCTCCATTGATGGCAAATTGCAGGGATCTTCTAACACCTCTTACCTCCCCCTGTCTTTTCCCCCCCACAGGGAGCCCAGATGAAAGCATCCTTAGCAGCCCTGCCTCCTCTGCATGTTTCAAAGCTCTCCTTCCCACCCCGTGAGGGCCCTGACAGTGAGCTACCAGCTGGAGCACTGTATCGTAAGACCAGCCAACTGCTGGAGACGTTGAATCAGCTGAGCACACATACCCACGTAGTAGATATCACTCGCACCAGCCCTGGTATGGACCTACCAACCCTGAAATGAACACTACAGCCCGCCCCTGCCCCCTTCACTTGGCTTGATTCACTCACTCTCTTATTTACATGCTTCTGCGAGTGCCCGTCATACCTGCACTCCTAACCCCTTACTCTAGTGCAGCTGCCTGCCTGGGCCTTGATGGGCCTCACCTGTCTTTCCTCCCCACAGCTACCAAGAGCCCGTCGGCCCAGCTTCTGGAGCAAGTGGCTCAGCTCAAGTCCCTAAGTGATACCATCGAGAAGCTCAAGGTCAATTCAGACCCTGCCCCTCCCCACCCTGCAGCAGAGCTCACTTCAGAGCATCCCTGGTGGAACCCTTACTGTAGTCATTCCCATAGGCACTCCTGGAGTTCCTCTGGGCCCGACCCAGCCCTGTGCTAGATGGCATGTTGGGGAGGAGGTGAAAGGGAAGGCAGTGTTCCTGCTTTGGGAGCTCCCTGTCTTAGTGCAAGTGGAAGACAGATTCTCATCAACAAAATGGGTTGTACAGGATCATCTTTAGAGCATTTAGTTCAGGTGCAGCTTGAGATCCTCATGGGGGTAGAATGGTTGAGATGACTTTTTAGAGGCCATAGAATCTGAGTTACCTTTGAAGGGTAAGTATCTGTAAAGTAACAGTGCAGGGGTGGGGATGGGGTTGGAGGTGAGAGCAAATGTGTAGTGATAGAGAGGACTGGGTTCCTGTCCCCTTTGTATTAGTGTTCCTGTGAGATCATTGGGGTGTTGGACTAGCCTGTGCAGGTCCCTGAAATAAACACTTGTTCCCTTCTTCCACCAGGATGAGGTCCTCAAGGAAACTGTATCTCAGTGCCCTGGAGCCATGGTCCCCAGTGACTTTGCCACTTTCCCTTCATCAGTCTTCCTCAGGGTGAGAGGGAACATGGAGAGAAGGATGGGGCGGTATGGTGGGCTTAGGAAGGGGTCCTTTCCTCCCCACCGAATTTAAAGAGACCTCTGGGGTCTCAGCTCTAACACCTGCACCTATTGAGTTATCTGGCCAAGTCTTACAAGTAATTCAAGAGTGCTTGTACTGCCTTAAGAAGTTCCACTGTTCTAGCAGTTATGTACCTTCTGTGACTTTTGACATCAGCAGGGGTCAAAGTTCCTTGTCAGACTGTGTGTCACAGTTTTGATTTGGGTAATGTGGTCACCATAGCCAGGAAGTCCCAAAACCTGTGTCCCGGGTGCTGGGCTACCTTGGTCTCAGGATTCAGTCAGTGGCACGTAGCTCAATGTGCCCCCGATCTAAGCACCTCTTCCCCTTGCTTCTCCTAGGCCAAGGAAGAGCAGCAGGATGACACTGTCTACATGGGCAAAGTGACCTTTTCGTGTGCGGCTGGCCTTGGACAGCGACATCGGCTAGTGCTGACCCAGGAACAGCTACATCAGCTTCATGGTCGCCTCATCTCCTAAGTGCTCCTGCCCTGTCCCTTCCTACCCTTAGTCATCCTGGTGCCACTCTGCTTGATGCACAGCCACCTCAGCCAGCCCCCAGGTAGAAAGTGTATGTAAAGCTGCCCTGTTCAGCTTCACTCCCACTTGTCAGTGCCCTGCCCCTGCCTACCCCTTGACCTGGGTTTCCCTTGGCCTGGACTCGCTGTTCAGCTGCTCCCTCCTTCCTGAGGGAGAAGCTTCCTGAGGGGCCTCAGGGCATGTGAAAGGTAGGCTGAGACCCCACCACCAAAGGTTGAGTGAGGTCCCCTGTTTGAGGACTTCACCCCCTGATTAAAGCAACTTGTGCTTCCATGCTTTCTGTGTGGTTTGGGAGTGTGCTTTGTCCATTCGGACGGAGTGAAGGAAAAGAAATACTGAGGAGACTTTGGCTGTGCTGAATTTGGGGCCTTCTCTCTAACGTCCAGTAGAATGCTGTTCCCTTGATTTCATGTGCAGTAAGTTACTCTGAACTAGAGGGAAAGGGCTAGACTGAGGATGTGACACCTGATTTCATGGTGAGGGAGTGTGTAAGCTCGGCCAGGCCCACCTCTACTTCCTGCATCTTCCATAGCTCTTCAGGCCAGTGTTTGGAGACTGGTCTAATAACACCACCACTTGAACCACTGCCCTCCAGAATGCCAGACTCATTCATCCAGTTGCCTATTGGGATCTTTTTCAAAGTCCAGTCTAAAACAAAAATCATCTCTTCCATGACCTGGATTTGATGAACCACAAATACAGATTGTTTGATGCCTCCCCCTTCTTCACTCTCCTTAACTAATTCAGTTCTCCAGTCTTACTTACTCAGCTTTTCCTCCACTACTATCAGAGATCTGTTCACATTTTCCCATCCCCTCTGATGCTAATTTTGTGTATAATTTCTTGCTCTGGGTACTTAAGTAATCTTTAAACTGGTTATTTTATTACTGGTTACTCTTGTTTACCTCTTTCAACTAATTCTCATGGATGACAGAGGGGCTTTTCCAAAATACAAACTGGACTATGTCATTTCCTGCTTTAAATTTTGAATTAGCCCTTCCAACTAGAATGTAAAATTAACTAGAATGGCACACAAGGCCATCTATGATTTGGGTCCAGCCTTAGTGAACCCCTGCAATTTCTTTGCCACCCTGGGCTCTTTCGGGCCTCTTACCACTGTCCAGAATGCCAGCTATCTCTTTCCCTTCATTTTATTACCCTGCCCCCACTCCATCTCATTCTTCAGCTGACATCCTGTTCATTTATTAAGGCAGTTGTGCCATTGCCACCTCAGGAAATAGCCAGTCCCTACTGCCTATTAGGTGCTGTGCTTCTGGGATCAGCAAAGAATGTGAATCTTCCAAATGTGCTTGGATTTTCATTGCTTTGTGATCTTGGCATGGTTTCTGATTTCTAGTCTGCTTTCTCAACTGCATGATGGGAATGATACCGTAGGGGTTGTGGTGAAGGCTAGATAATGCTTGAAAGCCTCAAGCGCTTTGCCTAGTGCACGGCAGACTTTCTTTTCTTTAGCACACGCTCTTGTGACACTGCCTTATGCTAGTAAGCATGTCATTCTATTGTAATTGTTAGATGACCCATCTCTCTCCCATTTCAAACACACTGAGAGTTTCTTTAGGGTCTCCTCCATCTCTGTGTACCCCCCAGAACATATTTGGGGGAGAGTTCTGTGAGGGTTTTTTGGATATGAGTTTGAGGTGCCTGTGAGAATGTCCATTGACAATTGGATCCAACTAGGTCCAGAGCTCAGCATAGAAGTCAGGATTAGATACAAAGTTTGGGGAATGAGTTGGGGTTGTGGTGATTGATGTCATGGTTTAGGTGAGATTCTGTCTTAATTCAGATTACTAAGAAAACTGAACCTAAGGCGGAGCTTAAGTGCTAAAGCTTTATTGGCACATGCAATTCCAGATCAGAGAGTGAGAGAAAGGCGGGAAGGAAGCTAGGAAAACAAGATTTGTTTTAATGAGTTGGCAACTGCTTCACAAAGACACAGTGGTAACTTGCCCACATGTGTTCCTTCTAGATAGATTAGATATGATGCCTGGCTGAAACATTATGTTGGGTTTGAGGGAGGGATAGAGAACAAATTCACTTGCTTTTCCCCCTGTCTCCTGCCCTTTTTTGCTCCCAATTTACCCTGTGGGGTGTTTGTTCCCATTCACTTGCCAGGATAGTATTACTAGGCCAATGGGAAGGCCAGATCCCTTGCTCTGCAGCATGACGAGGCATCGGAATCGTGAAGTGGTAAGGCAAACAGAAGGCACTGGCCCACAGGACTTGGTCAGGCAGAGCAAGCAGCTGGAGCAAGCACCTGAGAGCCAGGTGAGGCTGCAGGTCACCTGAGGAGAGTGTACAGGGCAAAGGGAGGACAGAGCCCTGAGACTTTAAAAAACCCACAGCAGAGCCTAAAGGAACAGCTGTTGGAATAAAGACCCCCAAGAGGAAGAGGAAAGAGATTCAGGAGAAGTAGTCTTCAGCCTCTGATATAACTCGGGTCAGGTGGGCTGGCTTTTAGAAAGTGGCATCTGAGAATCAGTGAGCTGACCAGAGGAGTTTTGGTGCAATAGAGGGAACAGAAATGGCTGTAGTGGCATAAAAGGGAGTGTGCAGAATGTGTACACACACTAGTGTGTCCTGGTGCTCAGTTGTGGTAATTGGGTGTTCAGGGCATGACAGACAGCTCATACACAGCAGCATTGCCCATAGGTGACAATGGGAACTGCTCATGGAACCCAAGATTTCTGAAAACTGGGATGTGATGGCAGGAAGAGCATCCTAGTGAAGCACTCTGTACCACGGATGGAGCTTAGTAGGGGAACTGCCTCCTTTGATCCACCCAGATTTAGAATTGCCAGCTGGGACATGAAAACCAAGCAGACTGGTGACTGACTGGCAGTTGGCAGGGACAGGGTATGAACAGTTTAAATTTTATCCCCCTAAGAACTCTCTTTTCGGGGAAGAGTCCCATGGCTAACATCACCTTTCCCAACATGGAACCAGCTTTCTGAAATAAAAATAGAACTTAGATCTCAACTCTTCCACTTGTAAGCTATATGAACTTGAAGAAATCACTTAGCCTTTTGATCACAGTTTTTGTATGTATTATCAGGCTAATAACACCTTCCTCAGGTGGAATTCCTCCTTCATGTAATTGTAAGGGGAAGTTTAAATGAGATTGTGTGCTTGACACAGATACTCAGTAAGGAAGGTAAATACCTGGAAGAGGCTGATAACCAAATTAAAAGGAAATGAATACAAGTAGCCCCATTCCTAAGACATATACTTAGGACACAAATAACCTTATTTTGGGTCTCAAAAGCTAGGCAGTAATTAGTGTTCCAGCTTTCAACTTGTCTTTGTGGTGGTTTTTCAACTTGTCTTTGTGGTCATTTTCTACTATGTAGGCGCTGTTTCTTCCTGTTTTACAGGCCACAGTTGAGGGAGAGTCAAAGGTTTGAATTTACCTGCTTGGTTCCTAGTCTGTGCTACCCCACAGTGGGACATAGGAGGGACACAGATCTGAGTCGCTGCTGCTAGTCCTAGGAAATGTGCAAGATTTTCCAGACAGAATCCATGCTGCTCAGCCTTGGGACTAAATGTGAGCGAGGGCATGTTTGTTCCACACTCCAGGTGCCCAACCAGGGAAGCTTCAAAACACCAAGTATCTTGAGTCCTGTCAAGTTAGATTCAGGGCGCCTGAGGAACACAGGATGTGAGGGTGAGTGGTCCCTTCTGCCCCATCTGGGTGTTACACTCTGTGTAGCCTTCTTCTCTATGTATGTTGAGAAGCATGTTCATTCCCCCAGCCTTCCTCCATCTCTGCCACACGTGCTAGAGGAAACAGCCACTGCTGCTCTTCAGCAGTTGGCTGCTACTACCGAGGTCCTCAGAAGGGTGGCCTGGAACGTTGGCCTCCGTTCTTCTCCAGAAAGCTGCGTAGTTTGAGGGCGAGACTTGGACATGTCTCAAAAACCTGCTGTCAGAGTAAACATCTATTGGTCAGCATTTTGTTACTCTTCATGGGAAATTTTAACATGAATGAAGAATAGGATGCAATGAATCTCCATGTGTCCATTGATCTTTTCATGCCATTATTTCATGACTGGTCTTGTTTTTTCTCTTCTACTCTCTTCATTCTTTTCTCCCCCAGATTATTTTGAAGCAAATTTTAGTCATCACTTATTTCATCCGAAACTATTTTAGTATCCCTAAAAGAAGGTTCTCTGAATAAAAGAAAACTACACCCCTAGAGAAACAATCAAACATCAGTGTTTAGATTTCCCTGGTTGTCTCATAACTGTTTTGCTTTGATTTCTTTTACAATATGTGTATTTGGGTAAGATTCAAGAAAAAGACAATATAATCCAAGTAACTATGTATCTTGAGTCCCATATTCTAAATTACCATTATTGATTGCACCGTGCAACATATACCTTAAACTTTATTTTCAGTGTGTCAGGAATTTTAGTGGGACATAGGAGGGACACAGATCTGAGTTGCTGCTGCTAGTCCTAGGAAATGTGCAAGATTTTCCAGAGACAAGGTTCCATATATAATTATTATCTTGAGATTACAAAAGAACACAACATGGTGGAAGAGTGAGAACATAGGTTTCCAGTACTTAGTCACTAGTGACTATAGAGATTTTCTTTTTAGTGTTTTCTATTTAAAACATTAATTTAATGTCCTGTGATAGCTCTGCAAGATAGAGCTGCCAGAGTGGAAGTACAATGGGAAAAAAAACAAAACCCAAATTTGGGGAGATGAAAGATAGAAATCAAGAATATATTGAAACTATAAGGATTTCCTTCAGAGAGTAAAGAACCTATCTTAGTTCAGGCTGCTAAAACAAAGTACCATTAACTGAGTGGTTTATCAATGACAGATTTTTTTTTTTCCTAAAGGCTGAAAGTCTTGAGATCAGGATGCAGGCAGGTTTGGGTGCTGTAGAGGCTACTCTTGGTTGCAGGCAACTGACTTTTCATATCCTCATATGGCAGAGAGTAAGCTAGCTCTCTCACCTCTTAGAAAGTACCAATTCTATTCCTGAGGGCTTCACCACTATTGTCCAATCATCTGTCAAAGGCACTACTTTCAAATACTGTCACATTGGGTATTTCAACATAAGAATGTTTAGTGAAACAAATATTCAGTCCCTAGCAGCATCCAAACAGGTGCTTAGGAAGGAAATTATATCCTCTTATTTCTGCTCATTAACAAATCATTAGATAGTGCCCAACCACTTGAGCAGAAGAGCTCTTTTCCAGAAGAAGAGCAGCTTTGTATCCAGAAAGGCAGGGCAGAGGGAAAGGAAGAAGGGAGAGCAGACTGCTTTACATATATTCTAGGTAATAGGCATCAAACCCTTCACTTTGGAGAACCTGTCAGCTAAAGCTGTGACTCCAACTTTACAAATGATAAATGTTATCAAATTGCTATTGAAAAGCTACAAGAAATGAATGAAGCCTGGAGGGGTGGCTGTAGACTAGATACCTAGGCAGTGTAACTGAACAAATTAAGCACTTTCAACCTCCCTGGTCTATAGATCAGGTTAAAAATTCTAAGCCCTTTGACTGTAGGTTAAATAATGGGGCAAATGTTAAGTAAAGCTTTGCTTCAAATGCAGCAACTAGATGGAGCTGTGAGAAAATAAACACTTCCCTAGAATATAACAAAATAGCTTCCTCTTCAGAGGAAGAAAGTGATGGAGGTGTATGACTAGAGCAGTGGATGTAGTGAAGGAGGGTATAGAACAGAACCAGGAAAGATGACCTTCTCCATCCCTACCCCCATCAAAATTCTGGATTTATGAACACTGAGGGCATTTTATCATTTTTTGAAAATTACCTCATTGGAGAAGGAAGTGGCAAAGTTTTTTTGTCCCCTGAAATTGCTAAATAGGACTTCACAAAGGCACATGAAGGTCATGAGGTGACTGAAGTAAGTTGCGATATGTAAAAGATGGAGAATTTCACAAATGTTAAAGGTCATTTTTCCCTGACCTGCTGAGCCTTTCACAGTCACCGCAGTTTGATAAGTCACACTATTCTCATCTTGTTTGATGGGCAAGAGATGATGGGTACTCTTGGCTACACAGCAAATAATAACAAAGGGGAATGACAAACCAATTTGCATGCACTGGAGCACAAATCTTTGAGAAGTTGGAAACCCCTTCCATCCCCCAGAACTAATACTACTGGACATTTTCTTCCCCAGTGCATGCAAGCTGGTTTATGTATAAGGCTCAAAGTTTTTATTTTTATTTTTTAAAGATTTATTTATGCATACAAGCCGGGGTACAGGCCAGAGGTGTGGGGCGGCGAGAGGATTCACCAGAGACAGAGTGGGGAGCAGAACAGGCAGATCAATGGAAATACACTTCTGAGGGGAGCAGCAGGCGAGGCAGGAGAGGTCTGCCACGCCATGTGGGAATCTCCCCTGCCAGATGTTCAACTCGAGTCGCCTCTGCCAAGGGCTCCACGGCGCAGCACTTAACCGCTGCACCACCAGGGAGACCCAAGATTCAAAGTTTTTAAATCAAAAAAGCTTCCCAACATTGCAGTCACAGGAAATTTTTTCTTCCAAAAAATCATTTATCTGAAGGAAATATTAAAATGTCTTTTTTTTTTAAAGATTTATTTATACAAGCTGGGGTACAGTACAGAGGCTTGGGGTGGCGAGAGGGTTCACCAGAGACAGAGTGGGGATCAGAACAGGCAGATCAGAAATACACTGCTGAGGGGAGCAGCGGGCGAGGCAGGAGAGGTCTGCCGCACCATGTGGGATTCTCCCCGGCTAGGTGTCGAACTCGCATCGTGAGTTGCCAACAGCTCCACAGCACGGCGCTCAACCGCTGCGCCACCAGGGGGGCCCTAAAATGTCTTTTAAGACATAGACATTCTTACAAAAGACTATATACCTTTATCATCTACTTCAGAGTAACAAACCAGTTCACTGTCTTTAATAATCTATTAGATTACTATTGTCTAGAAATTTGAGGATATATATATGGCAACATGTATTTTGCTATCATAATCAAAAGTGATATTTAGATTTCACAAATATAGCCTACAATAATAATATAACCTATAATGGCAAAAAGACACCTGATACGACTATTGCATAATTTATAGTCAAAAGCCAGATGGAAGAGCGTAACTTAGAAGATACTTTAACTTTTGTGTGGTCATTAAAACGCACTAACTAATTGTATAATAATATAAAGGCAGGCAATTAAAATCTCAAATATCACTCTGAAATCAAAGACATGAAAAATTTGTTTCTCCATCTTTCATTTTCATGTTTAGATAAGCTTCCTGTAGAAACTATTCAGTTGCTGTATATGATTGTCCCAGAAGAAGTTTCAGAAATTAAGAAAGGTGTCAAGATCCAAATTAGGCTTCATCAAATGCTGCTTTAGCTTGTTTCAATTCTTCATAGTAAACAAATCTTTAAACTTAGCAAATTACCCTGGGTCCTTTCAAATCAAGAAGATGGTGATTTCTTCAGTTTGTACTTGGCCCTGTCATCCAATGGTGAGTTATTTCATTGAATAGCTATTTCCTTGTATCTCATTTCACTGATGAGCTTCTTATGGCATACATTATAATTCTTTAGGAGAAAGTCTCTTACCAGTTTTTTTTTTTTGAGAAGTTCTGCAACTCCTCTAGTTTTTTTTTTCTTCTTTCATTTTCTTCCTCAAATTCTGAAGGTCATTTTTATTCTTCAAGCCTATCCTTGAAGCCCTACCAATGGTATTCACTCCTGAACTCAGTTGGATGTCTGTGGTACCATATTTGAAACAACCTGCCGAAGTCTCCCAAAGGCATTGCTCAAAGACTGGAATTGGTGTCATGTCAGGAGCAGGAGAATCCCACCTTAAAAGGAAATTTGCATCATTGTCTTCATGGTTAAATTTGGGATGGGTGGTGGGGTGACTTCATTGCTGATGGCAATCTTAGGGGATAGAGAGGCCATAGTCGTGACTGCCTCCAAGTGGGGATGGGAATAAACTTAGGCTTTAGGCCCTTGCAGTCATGGCTTTAGAAACACATCATCTCTTGGTTGTAATGTTCCCATTACTCAATTTTGTGATCTCTTCATCCCAGAAGCCTAGCTCCAACTTGGATGAGTGTCCATTTCCATGCTCTGACATCTCAGTTACATACTTACCCATTTGAAGTGATTTTGCAAAGGGAGGTTAAAGTCAATGGCATCACCCTGATCTATGAAGCAAATGTCAACAAAAGCACTATGCCCAGTGTCATCTGGAACCAGATTGCAAGTAGAAGCTGGAATCTGTCAGCTCTCCTCAGCAATGCCAGGATATTGTTCTGGTACCTGAGCAAAGAATTCCCTTGGTATTTTATACTTGAGTTGTCTTTCCTTTTGATGATTTGGAGATGAACAGTCTATTCATGCTGGCCTGAATTCCAGCCTGTAATTGCCTGACTGGGCTGCTCTCTTGGTTCTGCTCTTTGTGCCTATTATTAAGTCTCCTTTAATCTTTAGGTTCTTTTTTTTTATTAATAATTTATCAGTTAAAAAATATTTCTAAGTCTGGATTCTTAGAAATTCATCTTCATGGTGTTAATGGGTTTTCTGCATTTCCTATAAATTGTTACAATTAGAGCAGTGATTCTCAAAGTGTGTTTCCCACACCAAGAGCGTCAGCGTCACCTGGGAATTTATAGTAGATGCTAATTCTTGCCCACTCTAGAGAAATTGGCCATCCAAGTAACCATCTTGGTGAGGCCTGGTATCCCATTTTTGTGAAGTCACACATTGAAGCAGAAAGTTCAAAACAGGGCCTCCCTGGTGGCGCAGGGGATTAAGTCTCAGCACTATGAAACTATCCACAGCCACTGCCGAACTGCAGCACGAGTTCAATCCCCACATGGTGCAGCAGACTTCCCACATGGCGCAGCAGACTTCTCCTGCCTTACCCACTGCTCCCCTCAGCAGTGTATTTCCGTCGATCTGGCTGTTCTGCTCCCCACTCTGTCTCTGGTGAATCCTCTCACCACCCCACACCTCTGGCCTACATCACAGTTCTTGTATGCATAAATAAATAAGTCTTTAAAAAAAAATTCAATACAACTGGGGTGGTAAAACACTGGGTGAGGTAGTGGCTGGTCTCTTGATGGGATGGCACACAGATATCTCTAGGTTTTATTTTTTATCAGTGAAAAATTGATTTTTTTAAAATAATGTCATGACAAATGGAATGGTGAACTTATAGCTAAACAGTAAAGTTACCAGATTTAGTGAAAATTAAAAACTATATCATTTATTAATGGCCCAGTGTCCCCTGCCTTTCTCAGGAGAATTGGGATAAGTGTTCATTCTCTCCCAATGCTTAGGACACCAGATATTTACACTTTCTAGAAGATAAGGTAGCTCAGATATAGTAGGCCTTTATATGGAATTTGTCACCAAATACTTGGCAATCAAGGATATACCTGGTTAGAAAGATCCTTAGCTAGGCCCTTTCAATTATAGCAATGACTGGTTAAGTTTTCACAGAGAGAAAAATCCATGCTAGTTTTGCTAGAAGACACCTTTCTGATCTTTTTGGAAAGGGTTCGCCCAAGACTGGCTGTCCTGACAAGCGATCAGGGCCTACTCAAAAATTGAGCAGGCACATATCTATGAACAACTAATCTTTGACAAAGGAGCAAAGAAAATGCAGTGGAACAAGGACAGTCTATTCAACAAATGGTGCTGGGAAAACTGGACAGCCACATGCAAAAAAATGAAGCTAGACTACTACCTCACACCCTGCACAAAAGTCAACTCAAAATGGATAAAAGACCTGGATGTAAGACCAGAAACCATAAAATGTATAGAAGAAAATATAGGCAAAACTCTACATGACATACATCTCAGCAAAATCTTGAAAG
>PVIJ01014601.1:0-11602 GCA_004024925.1 Scalopus aquaticus
TGTCATCCATATTTGTCTTTTTTATTTTTATTTTTTTTACCTTTTTGTGATTCTAGTCCTTACCTAATTCCGTATTTCCTGGTCTTTCCTCTGTTGGTTTTGTCTTCATGGTTTCTTGTAGTAAGTTTTGGAGTGGGGGTTTGGTAGTGATGAATTTCTGTAGTTTCTGTTTGTCAGAGAAGGTCCATATTCTTTCTTCATAGAGGAGGAGAGCTTTGCAGAGTAGAGTATTTTTGGTTGACATTTGTTAGGATGTAGTATATTACATATGTCTCTCCATTCTCTTCTTGCCTTTAATGTTTCTTCAGAGAAATCTGATGTCAGCCTGATTAGCTTTCCTTTGTAGGTTGTTTCTTTGTCCTCGTCATTTTCAATATATTTTCCTTGTCTTGAATTCTCGATGGTTTTACTATCATATGTCTTGCTGGTTTTTTTCTTTCGTTGTAATAATTTGGAGATCTTCTGGCTTCCTGTATGTTGGTTTTTGTTTCCTTTTTCATGTTTGGAAAGTTCTCTTCAATTATCTCCTTGAGCAGTGTCTCTGTTTCTTTGTCTCTCTCCTCTCCTTCGGGTAATCCTATGATTCTAATGTTTCCTGTTCTCACGGTGTCAGACAGTTCCTGAAGCTTTTCCTCATTCTTCTTCCTTTGTTTTTCTTTTTCCTTTTCTGTCTTGGTTCTTTCAGTATCTTTATCTTCCAGCGTGCTTATTCTTTCCTACATGTGTTTTAATCTACTTTTTTGGCTCTCTACTAATGTTGTAAGTCCTCCATTTCCCTCTTTATGGATTCATTCTCGTTTTTCAGTTCTTCATTTATATTCCTCAGTTGTTTGTTCTTTTCATTTAATTCTATTATTTTTTTTTATTATGGCAATTCTGAATTCTTTATCTGTTAGGCAGATGTAATCTTCTATGTCCATATTATTGGGTTCTGAAAAGGGATTTTCTTTCTGTGGTGTATTGTTTTGAGGGTCATTTGTAATTTTTTTTCTTCCTTTTGTTGGCCTTCTGCTTTGCTCTATTGTTGCATTCCTGTGCTGTTGGTGCCAGCAGGCATGGTTCTTGGTTCTACTTCCTGAGGAGTGTTTGTTGTTTCCTAGTGTCTGAGTTGCCTTGGCTGTGGCTGGGAATCTCCCGGATTTTTTTTTTCTGTTGAATTTCTGTGTTTTGTGGCGTCTCTCCAATGTGCTTCCAGTTCTGGGTGGAATTAGGGTAGAAAAAGGGGTGGTGGATTGCAGTTTAAAAAAAAAAAACTATATATATATATATATATATATAGTAGTAATAAAAAAATTAAAGTAGAAAAAAATTAAAAAGGTATTGGGTAGATGTAAGCTTGGGGAGAGTTTTGTAGTCCTTTTGCTTTTAGGTTTTGGAGTTTCCGGGTAGGCCCCCTGCTAGGGTTCAACCCCCCCCTTTCCATTGTCAAATGTTGCTGTTGTCCTACTGTGGCTGCTGTCGTTTTATAGTTGCTAGTAGAGTAGTCTTTCTGTTCTCTCTCTGCTCCCCTTTTTATTTTTCTTCTTCCCCTCAGTGTTTGTCTGGGGGTTATCCCTGCCCCTGTGGTTATGTCTGGTGGGGAGGGGTCGAGAGTTCCTGATCTTAAGTTTCTTTTCTGCTGCTTGGGCCCCACTTCTCCACAAGGGGGTGCAGGGGTGGAGGTTGTGGGCAGCTGTTGGTGCCCACCTAAGTTCTGGGGGGGCACTGTGCAACCTCCTAGATGCTGGGTGTGGGGCCACGGCAGGGGGTGGGGGTGAGCTCTATTTTCCTTTCTGTAGCCCTCCTGTGTGCCAAGATGCAGACACTTTGTGGAGGAGGGTGTGGTTGGAGACAGTTCCAGTAGGTTGTAGTATTCCGGATCAGGTTACCTCCAGTCAGGTTAGAGAAAAGTAGAGTTCTCTAACATCAGCTCTTGGTGTCAGGTTACAGAGTAGGGAGGAGACTGTTTGAGGTGTTCTCTGCAGTTTTTCTGGCTAGACCAGTTTCTCAGGCCAATATATCACCTAGCAACCAGTGAGGGATTAGGACCCCATGGGGTGCTGGCAGTTTGTCTTCCCCACTAAGATGTTACCTAGCCCCAGGTGGGGGATGGAAAGCAGTGACCCTCGAGCTTTCCTGCACTTCAGAGTTGCCATGCAGGGAAGAGAGGGGGCTCCTGGGGTGGGGGGATAGGGGTCGCGCTCCCGTTAGTTGGCCAGAGCCCTCCGACCCCACTGCGGTTTCTAACCTTGTATTCAGTGGTGCTCCACAAAGCTGGTTTGTCCGCCTCTCCTTTCTTTTGTTCCTCCGTGTGGGGTTCAATGTCTTTTCTCTTCTTTTCACTCTGACTTTTCGGTTTATCTTTAAGTCTAAACCACCCACAGGGATGATTGTATTGTGTAGGGCATTCAGTTATCCCGAGATCGGCTCTCAAAATTAGGGATTTTTCTGTCCATAAATCTATATTTTGTGGGAGAGCCTAATCCTAGCGTCTGTTCGCCGCCATGTTTTGGGCGCGTGTCTTACTTTAATTTTAAAAAATGAAAAGACAATACAAAGAATGGGAGAAATTTTTGCAAACACTTATCTGATAAGGGATCACATCCAGAACACTCAAATTTAAACAACAAAAAGACAACACAATTGAAGGAGCAAGGGATCTGAATAGATGTTTTTCTCAAGATGATATATAAATGGCCAAAAACATTTGGAGGAGATGCCTAATATGATCAGTTACTAGAAAAATGCAAACTGAAGCAGTAATATACAAGTGAACACCCACAAGTATATGGCTATAATCAAGACAGACAATAACAAGTACTGGTGAAGATGTAGAGAAATTTGAACCTTCATATATTGTTAGTGGGAATATATGTTAGTGGGAAATGATGTGGTGGCTGGGTAAAACAGTTTGATAGTTCCTCAAAAAGTTAAACATAGAACAATTTATATGATCCAGCAATTCCACTCCTAAGCATATGTCCAAGAGAAATGAAAACATATGTCTATCTAAAAACTTATAGACAAATGTCCACAGCACCATTAATTACAAGAGACAAAAACTAGAAATAAGTCCAATACACATCAATTAATGAAGCGATAAACAAAATGTGATATGTCTATACACTGGAGCATTATTCCGTCACAAAAAGGAAGTACTGATATACCCCACAACACAGATGAACTTTAAAACATTATGCTGAGTGAAAGAAGCCTGATACAAAAGAATATTATGTGGTTCCATTTACATGAGATATCTAGAATAGGCAAATCAATAAAGACTACAACTAGCAGATTAATGCTTACTAAAAGGCAAGGAAAGGGAGATAACAGATACAGGTTTCTTCCTGGGGTAATGAGCCATCTGGAACTACATGACGGTTATAGTAGCATAACTTGTTAAATACAAAAAAACAACCCTATAAATTGTATGCTGTAAAAGGTGGATTTTATATGAATTTGTCTTAAAAACAAAATAGAAATTACTAAAGATTGCAGTAAGAAAAGGTAGTAACAGTAATTTTCTACCACAAACTCTAAGTCACAGACTTATAACTAACACTAAATGAGGTAGGCAATATAAAGAAATGCAAAATCAGAATAAACAACAACAACCAAAAAAAACCTACATAAACTTTTCATTTACTGGATATTTAGTCTCAGTCTGAGGTTTTGTTTTCTTAAATGTACTTTCTTATTTAACTTTACACAAAAACCACAAGAGATACAGATGATGAAATGAAGGACAAAGGTAATAGTTATTAATTTTCAGTTTTTAACTCAAGTCTAACACTAAAACCTATCAATTTAACCACTAATATGTATCAACACTTAGCATTAAAAACGTTTGATAATCAAAAGTATATTATTAAGAGATCTAAACTCAAATGGAGAGGTAAAGTTTATGGGTTTAATCTCTGACAGACCAACAGATTATAGAACCATATACTAAGAACCAAACAGTGCCAAGATGTTATCAAATAAGTCTCTGATCTCAAAAAATACGACTTTCTGAGAAAATGCATCTAAACCAAAATAATCCTAAATATTGGCTTCTAGTTCTCAAATACTATAATACAGACTTTAAGCACTAGAATACTTAAAACAAAAGATATTTATACTTATTTTTTATACCACAAATCTAAAACAAAATCCACATTTTATTGCATTGTCTCGGTGTTATTTTTTCAGAATTACTACATAAATTCTTTTAGATAAACTGTAACCCATTTATTTAAATACAATGTCAAGTTGCAAAGCTTTTGCAAGCCCAGTTTTAAAGGGTGTCACAGGTATTATAATAAACTTGTAAAGTGTCGCAGCAGCATATACTTATGTCAAAACTACTTCTGTCACACACACTTAAGTTTTCAAGCTATTGTATACTTAATAACTCAATAAAAAAACAGAATACACAATCAAGACTTATATCTATGCCTTCAAAGAAAATATTAAAAATCATTCTGTATCTACCATCACAATGAACGAATGAAAGATGCCAATTCATCAGGGAAGCGCTAATAAAAGTATACAAAGCCTTACACCAAAAACAAAACAAAAGCCATTCAATATTTTCTGGCTCTTTATTCTATTTCAGAAGTGACTAATTGTATGAATAATGATTTTTAAAAATCTATATGTTCCTTGTCTTAATAAGAAGAAAATGATGAGCAAATGAAATAAAGTGCTATACTCAAAATCGTGGTATTTAATATCAGTACTAGTTAAATTTTGAGTCTTACTCAATGAAATTAAATTACTGATAATTTATTTCAGACTTTATTATTTAAAAAAGCAATTCTACAAGTTGGTCAAGTATTTACTCTTGTTTTAACAAGTGAAACAAATAATACTCTTAATTTTTCTTCCTCAAGCACACATCTTCTCTCTCTTCCTTTAATTATGTTTGCTTAATCTTATTTTTCGCAGAGAGAGCCTTTCTGTTTCCATCTTCACTTTGGTCACTGTCTGTTCCTTTACATTACTTTTTCTTCAAAGAATTGATCGTTACCTAATGTAACAGTGTGTATTTATTTGTGTGTTCACTGACTAATCTCACATACTAAAATATGAACTCCATGAAGGCAACAATTTTGATGGTTTTCCTTTCTTTTTTTTTTCCTAATATATATTTTTATTGTTATTTATATCTTTTACATTTTGTATTCCCCTTGGGTAACCCACCACCAATTCACCTGTGATCCATCTCCGTGGTCCCTTGTGTTCTTTCTTTTCTAAGTTATAAATGAGGTGGAAAGTATGATAACTATAAATGTCTCCTTCAGTATTAGAAATGTGATTGTTTTACAACTTGATAATCTGGTATACTCAAGTCTACCTTTTATAGCAAAAGAAGACCTACATGAGGCTAGGTAACTTTAATATCTTTCAAATGACTAGAAATAACAATAAATTTTAATTAAATATTTCAATCTTATATAACTGTATTATTATTTTTGAAAAAAAAGCTGCAGAGAAAATACCACTAGGTGATGCAATCAATGCGGACAGAAACACCTACAAATTTATCATTTAAACAAATCAGAGATTCTACTTCGTACTCTGTCTTGATTATCGTCATTGGAACAGTGTTTTAATTATATATACAAATCAGTCAAACTAATTACCTCACAGTAACTGCAGAAATACTAACCCTATGTAATATTGATTTCTTTATCTCTTTAAGTACCATATTTTACTAAGAATTAAGAAAAATCAATAACACACAATTGTTAAATTGAAATGACTAATTTACTGAATACTTTATAAGTTCTTTCTATGTGTTAAACCCTAGTAATGTAATTAGCTAAACACATAATATAATTTTTATACATACAGAATCCTGAAAGGTAGATATATCACTACTCCTGATTTATAGATAAAGAAACTGAGATTTTGAAAAAAGGTAAATTAATTTGCCTAAGGTAACTCAGTATTAGAAGATATAAATCCAAGAGGCCTGAAGTCAAGACATATACTTAAACCAAAAAGTTGTGTTTTAAAGAAACCATCCGCTTTACAATGCTACTAACAGATTAGAAATAGTACAAAAGAAAATCACCCTAGATAAAATTCTCAAAATATAACAAAAGAAAATTGTTCTAAAATGCATTAAAAATACTTGGTCTAAAATTTAAAATATAATGCAGAGAAAAATATTTCAGGATAAAATATCATCCCCATCAATATCAGACCTTACAAATTAATGCTACCATTACTTACTAAGTGGCTTTAGCACTGCCTTGTACTGTTATAGTTAGAATAGGTATCCAAGTTCCTCTATATTCAAAGGCTGGTAGCAAAGTAACACCTCCACCAATACCCAGCATTCCTGAGTTAGCTGGTGCTGAGACAGGTCCACCTGAGTTATTGTTTCCTATTAGATAAGAAGAAAGCAAACATACCAATTTACTACTTAATTATAAAATTATAAATAAAAATAATATCCAAACACCTGGCTAATCAAAAAAAAAAAAAAATACTGTGCTACAGAACTATATGCTGCACAAATAAATCACTAAAAATCCTATCCTGGCTATTAGAAACTCTCCTTGTTTCCCTAAAACATCATTTCTTTTCTATATAAAAAGTATTTGTAAGTAAAATACTGACAAACTTTATAACTTACCTTTCATTAGATTTTTTTTGTCAGAGGTGGGAATAAAGAATAAAAAGACCACTAATCAGATATGAAAAACTGGAAGAAAAAGGAATGGAAAGGAATACAAGAAACCATAAATTGATTTCCAAACAAATGAAAATCAAGTTCCCTACTTTGTTGCAAGAGAAACTAAAAGACATTTCAGGTAGTAAACCCTTTTGAGTAAACAGAACTCAAATGAAGATTCTCCTAAGATGAAGATTAGCATCTAAATTTTTGTCCTTATGTGATTAGAGGAACAGGAAGTATATCAGAGAAGGGAAGAAATACAGCTGCCACAGCGAGAGAAAATTATTGAAGTGTAAGTGTTTACTATTAATCTGTTTATTAGGTAATCTAAATTTTCTAGTCATAGGAATTCTATAATCTCTCAGAATGGTGACTACTATAAATTATGGCAGAATGTAAAACCAAAACTATGAATAAGACTTTACCAGCTTGGTTTGCTGTAACAGGATTTCCAGTAGGAGGAACAAGAAACAAGGACTGGATAAAAGACCCCAGTGCATTCACAATATCACGGAAAACCTTGGTAGAATGCTGTTTCATATCATAGGACTGACAAAATGACCTGTAAAATAAAATTAAATGTTTCTGGGAACAATAATTGGATATATTAAACAATTAAACACCTTTAATGACAAGTAATATTGATAAACCAGAATCAAAACTATACTTTAAAGTTCATCACATCATCACATTAGGCACTTAATTCTGCAACCTGGACCATGACAACTAGGTAGAGTTTTCATCTATTCCTTAACAATAGATACTCAAAGTTCCCAAAACCTTAATTGCTATTTTTTTTTATCATTCTATGTTCAGTAACCTTAAAATGTATTCAAACTTACCATTTGGAGATGAGGAAATAAAATTAATTGCTTTATTAAAAAAAAAGCAAACTTCAACATACTTGAGTGATTTTCTTAACTTAGGATAAAGGTTGAGATTGAGGTCAATGTTGTAAAAAACTGATCATCACCACATTAACTTAGTAAATTTGAACTGATGGTGATGAAAGAAGGTGGAAGTTATGGGGGTGAGGATGATTACTGAGTCATTTGAACAACTCCAGAAGTTTCCAGGAATCAGATGTGTGGAATTCCAGGAATCAGAAGATGATCTGTTGCAGAAAACCAGCCTAACCTGATTCCAGAGCAATAATAATCTCCACAGAGTAATTTCACCAAAGAGCAGTATTTAAGGATACCCCTTGCTCTAGCAAAATGCAGATCCTGCCCCAAGACTGCCCACCTGTGTTTATGAAGGCATCTCTTTTTCTTAATAAACCTGCCCTTTCAAAATGTAACCTTCGCCCACTTGTGCCTATGCAAACATCTTTTTCCTTAATAAAACTGTCCTGTGTCACTGAATGGGGACTTTGCAGATCATTGTCTGAGGAACCCACCGACCCCATTCACTGTACCCCAACAATAGCAATCACTGACCACATGTTTTGCCCACCTGTCAGTTGTTTTCCACACCTACAAACCTACCTTTCCCATACACATACAAAACACAATTTTCTCTGCTAGGAAATCATTAATATTTAGGAACACATATTTAAACTCTTCCTGTTAGCACAAACATTAACCTATCCATTTAACAAAATATTGCTGAGATTTTACCTTAATAACTGAGGTTGCACACAGAGTCTGTGTATTGATTCTACGGCTACAGCTCGGAGCCACTGTGGTTTATCTGCATCCAGAAATTTCACCAGAAGTGACAAAAATATCTCACATTCAGTTACCTAAAAAGTATAAGATTATTTTATATTTCTTTAAATCTAAGATAAGGACTATAAATGCATTCTTATTAGTGCTAATGACAAACCAATAAAATCTTTTAATGTTAAATAAATTAAAATTCTTAATGCGGAATAGAGAAAAAGAAGGAAAAAGTCATTATAAATGGAAAAGCTACAGTAAAAAATATCAGTTTTTCTCTGGCAGTACAACAGCAAAGGCAGCTGGAATAGGAGGGCTCTAGGTGGCAGTGCAGTCCCAGGCTGCAAGCAAGGTTCTTCTATTCTAGATGACCAGGGGTCAGACCAGTGGTGCCCTGATCATGCCCTCGCATGTTGCCCTGCAGGATTCTTCAGAAAGGGCAAGCTTCCATGCTATTTGTTAGACATGCCCCTGCCCTACAGTTTTACTCCTTTTTTGACCTCTAGGGTCAAACACCA
Source organism: Scalopus aquaticus (assembly GCA_004024925.1). Taxonomy (NCBI): domain Eukaryota; kingdom Metazoa; phylum Chordata; class Mammalia; order Eulipotyphla; family Talpidae; genus Scalopus; species Scalopus aquaticus. The sequence continues at coordinate 8,829 of PVIJ01014601.1, forward strand.
AGAAGAGCTTCTCTCTGTCATGCTATCTGGGTTGCCATAAAGATTCTGTTTAATGTATGTTCAAGTGCATGCACGTGTACACGTGTACACACACACACACACACACACACACACACACAATTCCCTCTCTCTCTGAAACCAGTGAGCAAGCTAAGAGCCAGTTCTGCAGGGTTATCATGAAACCACTATTGCTGCTATGGTGGTTGTATTTTTTTTTTAAGATTTACTTATTTATGCATACAAGCTGGGGTACAGGCCAGAGGAGTGGGGTGGTGAGAGGGTTCACCAGAGACAGAGTGGGGTGTAGAACAGGCAGATCAACGGAAATACACTGCTGAGGGGAGCAGCGGGAGAGGCAGGAGAGGTCTGCTGCGCCATGTGGGAATCTCCCCAGCAGGGTATCAAACTCGTGTTGGCGGCTGCCGCTGACAGCTCCACAGCGCAGAGCTTAACTGCTGCGCCACCAGGGAGGCCCTGCAATGGTGTTTTATAGTTTTATCCTGGCAATATGTGCACTGTTTGGGGGGAGAGAACGAAGGTTTTATGGTGCAATTAGCACTAAAATTTCTTTTTTTAAGTTTTGTAACTTGGTGGCATTTTAGATACTAGTGTATTTGTACTTCATTGTACTGAATGAAAGGACTGTGTTGAATAAACTGATGATTAGGATGCCAAAAAACAAAAAGCAAGCAAACAAACAAACAAAACAGTGCTCTCTAAACACATCCCTGAAAACTCAAACTAGTGAAACTATGGGTTGCCAGAAAAGTCATGATGTATTTTGTCATGACTTTTCTGACAACCCATAACATGATTGCTTCTCCCCATCCTTTAGAAAGCACTGTGGACCATCACATCACCCTCATTTGGGGCAGGGAGCCTATGTCGAGCAAACTACTGATAGGATGTACGCGCTACCTTCAGCAGCAATACCACTTTTCCTTTATGTTCTTTTGCTCCTTAAAAAGAAAGAAGCAATAAATCAAAGGGTATTTGCTAATGTTTTCTAGCAGGAAAACAAGAAGGAACCTACAGCAATTGTCAGATATAAGAAATGTAAAGTATGTAGAACAAGACCTGGTACATAGTTTTGCTTTATTATTTCTAGTTAGCTATTATTACTGTTGTTATTAATATACATCAAATCATCTGCAAGTGCCTTGTAAATAATTTATGTTGAAAGCACATTCTTGAGAGTACTCACTGAATGTCTAATAACTGAATGAATCAACAAACAAAAGGTGACCAGTTTATTAAAAGGTTAATGGGTGGCGCAGCCGTTGAGCACGGTGCTGTGAAGCTGTTGGCAGTGCGCAATACGAGTTCGACGCCCAGCCGGGGAGAATCCCACATGGTGCGGCAGACCTCTCCTGCCTCGCCTGCTGCTCCCCTCAGCAGTGTATTTCTGATCTGCCTGTTCTGCTCCCCACTCTCTCTCTCTGGTGAACCCTCTCGCCATCCCACGCCTCTGGCCTATACCCCAGCTTGTATGTATAAATAAATAAATCTTAAAAAAAAAAAAAAAAGGTTAATGGACCTCTGGGAGGGAGGTAAGAATTATGCTGACACAGTAATCACTAGGCCAAACTGAATCTTCCTTCTACTCCTGGTGCAGCAGGTTACTGGCTATTTTAGCTAGGGATACCCTGAAATAAGTGAACATAGATGAGGCAAAGAATTTGGGGAATATAGGAACGTTTGGGATGTTAGCCCAAAGTCTTAATAGTTGGTATTTTATAATGCCTTTCAGTATTTTTAACTGGATGCTTATTAGTAGATATGAGAACAAAGTAGGTGGGATAACTAAAAATTACTTTATCCTTAGACTGCTCATGACTAGGAAAGCCATATGACAGAAGTTTGTCATCGTCCTAAACACCATACAATTGAAAAGCTCTAGATTAGATATCAGATGGCTTAGCTTGTTTATCTACCAAGTATGTGGATGACAACAAGTCAGGTAACCATTTCATAAAGAATAAAAAGTATTTAATACCCTCCTAAGAAATCAAATAGAATACAAACATCCCTTAAACATGATAAAATGTCATATAAATGCACACACCATTATTGTTTTTTCTGAACAAAATGGTATCTCTTTAGATAAGGAAGTTAAAAAGTCATGCTAGTGACTTACTGGGCATCAGCTATTATCTACTGAAGCTTTAACATTAGTTCAAATTAGTTCAAATTGTGCACTATCTGCTTTAGAGTGAAAGAATATAAATGTGGTGGTAGAATTGCAAGATCTTCAGCTAGGTTTTGAGGCCAGAAAATAAAGCTCTCAGAAACACCAAATATATCACAGCCAAAGTAATCATTGATATATAAGACTTGCATTGAAAAGCACATTTCCTCTTCTACAACAGCGACTATATTACAAATGAAACAAGAACTTTATATTGTAACCACTAAAATCTTAAAATTTAGGAAAAAGAGAGAGAGTCTGAAACTTTGATCTCCTTTCCTCCTTACTAAGTGCGGAAAGTCTGGTCAGAGAACTAGTGTTGAGGACAGTGAATTGTTCTCAAGGGCATTAATGGACGTACCTATTGCACATCTGTTAAGCTTTTCTCCCAAAAGACTGTGGTCATAGGAAACAGGTACAGTTTAGGATTATCATCTATGGCCTAAGTTCAATTCTTATGATTCAGATACTTCAGTACTAGCATGAATGGTAAAAATAATGTTTCTGAATACCTATAGTCTTTTCATACTGAATAAGAGACAACTGATCCTTAAGATAAATCGAAGTCATCCTGGCAGAAATTCTA
>PVIJ01014601.1:11702-40043 GCA_004024925.1 Scalopus aquaticus
TTTTTTTTTTTTTTTTTTTTTTTTTTTTTTTTTTTTTTTTTTTTTTTTTTTTTTTTTTTTGCATAGAAGAACTGGTGTGTAGGTCAGAGGTGTAGGGAGTGAAAGGATTGACCAGAGACAGAGTGGGGAGCAGAGCGGGAAGGTTTTAATGAAACATACTGCTGAGGGGAACAGCAAGTGAGATAGGAAGGTCTGCTGTGCCATATGTGGGTTAGCTCCCTGGCTGGGGATTGAACTCAGGCCATAGTGGTGATAGTGCTGAGACTTAACCCCTAGGCCACCAGGGAAGCCCCAAAGATAACTATTTGACTTAAGAGACAATGAACAAAGTCTGGTAGAACATTTAAATGCAGGACTCTATTTTTCAAGGGCTGGTTAGAGTTACCCACCTAAAAGATGCTAGTAGATAAGAACTTTACTTAGAAAAATGTCTGTGAAGCAGAAAATTAGTTGGACAAGTCAATTTAACCCCATTGATTCCTTTCTAAAAGAAGTCAAAGGCAGAAGAGAAATATTAATACATTAGACACTTATAATTAAGTTTCATATATTCCTTAAAGATATATTCTTCCTAAAAAAAGGTATCTGGCATTGAGCTAAGCGATTCAGAGGGCAGAAAAGCAGCTAGCTCCAAAGATAAAGAGGGGAAAGAATATACTACCTGTATCTTTACTTAAATGATTATGATATTCTAAATTCCTCTAATCACTCTAGATACATCAACAGAAACTTGAATGATTTCGTTATCTTCACCACTGAGATACTTGACAGAATGACATAAGCTGGAGGATACTGGGGAAAAATACTGATTCTATAATGCAGTGGTTCCCCCAAAATAGTCCTTGGACCCTTGGGGGATCCCTGAAACCATTTCAGGGGGCCTGCAGACACACTTGTTTTCATAATAATATTAAGATACTACTTGCCATTTTCAATGTACTGGCATTTGCACTGCTAGTGCAAAAGCAACAGTGGTAAAACAGCTTGTACTTTACCAAGAATCAAGGCAGTAACACAAGCAAGGAAACTGAAACAGTAATCAAAATCCTCCCCCCAAAAAACAAATGACTTCACCAGTGAACTCTACCATACCTTCAAAGAGGAACTAATGCCCATGTTACGCAAACTCTTTCAAAAAAATTGAAAAAGAAGGCATATTTCCAAATACCCTGAATAAGGCCAGCATTTCTCTAATACCAAAACCAAACAAGGACAACACATAAAGGAAAATTGCAGACCTCTCTCCCTAATGAACACAGATGCAAAAATCCTGAATAAAATCCTAGCAAACCAAATTCAACAATGCATTAAAAGGATCAGAAAACCATGACCAAGTGGAATTCACCAGGAACACAAGGATGTTTCACATCCAAAAATCAATCAATGTAATTCACCACATCAACAAGAAAGATAAAAACCATACGATCATATAAATGGATGCTGAGAAAGCATTTGATGAGATCCCACATCCATTTATGTTGAAAATCCTCTAAAAACTGGGGGTAAACAGGATACACTTATACATAATAAAAGTCATTTACAACAAATCCATAGTATCATTCTCAATGGTGAAAAACTGAAAGCTTTCCCACTAAGATCTGGTGCAAACAAAGATATTCACTTTCACCAGTGCTATCCAAAATAGTATTGGAAGCACTAGCTGAGCAATTAGACAATATAAAGATATAGATATAAAAATAATCTAGATTGGGAAAGAAAATGCTATCATTATTGTTTGTGGATGACATGATAATATACAAAGAAACTTAAGATTTCATGTAAAAACTAACTGAAACAATCAATTGAGCAAAGTGGCAGGGTATAAGACCAACACACATATTTCAGCTATCTTTCTATATACTAAAAATGAGATAGAAAAGGGAAAAATTAAGAAAGTGATCCCATTTACAATCATATCATATCTAAAAATTAAATAACTAGGAATAAACCTAACAAAGACGTAAAAGATCTATACAAAGAAAACTGTAAGATACTGTTGAAGAAAGAGAAGACTGCACAAAGAAATGGAAAATATTCCCTGCTCATGATTTGAAAGAATCAATATTGTCAAAATGGCCATTCTACCCAAAGCAATATACAGATTCAACACAATCCCAATAAAAACAATAGTATATTTCAAAGAATTGGAGCAAATACCACTGAAATTCATATGGAGTCACAAAAGATCACAAATAGCAAAAGCAATCTTGACAAAGAAGAAAGAGAATGGAGGTATCTAACACTTCTGGACCTTGAGCTATATTATAACAGCACAATAATTAAAACAGCCTGGTACTAAAACAAAAACAGACATATAGACCAATGGAATATATATATATATGGGCACATATATATGGGCAGTTAATCTATGACAAAGGAGCCAAAAACATACTCTGGAACAAAGATAGCCTCTTCAATAAATGGTGCTTGGAAAACTGGACTGCTGCATGCAAAAGAATGAAACTAGACAATGATCTCACATCATATACAGAATTCAACTCAAAAAGGATCAAAGACTTGTATGTAAAACCTGAAACCATAAAATACATAGAAGAAAACACAGGCAAAACATATCAAGACATAAGCTTTAGTAATTCCTTTAGGGACTTAACAAAATTAAAAAGAAATCTTACATGACATCTTCTCTGAAAACTATTATTTGAATATTTAAAAATAAACCTATACACTGACAGATATATCATAACATATTCTAACATAACATATAACATTTATATCATAACCAGGAATATCATAACATATTCTATTTTCACAGATTTATGCAAACTAGAAATAATATTGAACTGAAGTAAAAATAATCACTCTCTAATCCTAGAGTTCAAATCCTTGACTACTTCTGTATTAACCTATAAAGATACATGAAATAATATTAATGAAAACAGGATAAACTGAAGATACGTATTATGATTTTAATTATCTTTCAAATGTGATATAGATAATAAGCTAAGAGGCTAAATTCCCAACTCACATATCCTATGGGGCCTTCACATAAAAGGCCGTGACTCTCCTTGACACAGATTAAAAATAATATATAGACATAAGATATATTCAAGAAAGGTTAGAATAAACCCTTAAGAGAATCTAGGAGAACACCAATAGGTACTCAAAACAAAACAAAAAAATTCTTCTGAATTAAAAAGGCTAAAGAGATCATTTTCTTTAAAAAGTACTACAAACAATTACATATACAAACACATATGAAAATTGTACTTACCAAAAGACTATAGAATTGCTTAATCAGAACAGATACTACTCTCAGCAAACGCATGCAAATAGGAAAATATGGTTTTTCAACTGGTGCTGGAGAAGATGAAGTGGTGGAACCTTGTCTGAACTTTATATTTGGAGAAAAAAGCTTTATCACAAGAGGACATACCCTTTCTTTGAGGAGGAAACTAAATTCCTGATGCTATTTGCAAATGTAGAAAAAAAGAAAAAAATAGAATTAATTCGGTTTGTGCTTAAAGCTTCTAAAACAGTCTCACTAGTATATACAACTTCTTAATAATCAGTAGGAACAATTAACTTTATTATAAGTTTACAGAGTTTATTGTTTTACAATTTACACACAATTCTGAAGTTAGTATTGCACTTGAGAGCATAAGATCAAAATATTAACATTTTAAGAAGTTTTAAAAAGAATCTAAATTAAAAAAAAAATTTAATAATTTTAGATTTAAGTGTTGCTTGTAACCAGGAATTTTAATTTTAGAAGGACATTAGCAATTAAAAATATAAAGAAAAAATATGTATAAAGAACAGAAGAAAACAGATTACCAAAATTCAACAGATAAATCATTTAAAATAGGCAGCTGAGAGAAAAACTAAGGGACTACCTACAAAAAATTGAACAGTTTTGGACTTTAGTTTCTTATAAGTAAAATGAAAATTTTGAATTCTTTCTTACTTTTCCCCCTATTTAACTTTGCTTTAAAACATTTTGTAAAGCACATTAAATTTATTAAGCACCTATTATTTCTTTTTCCATTTAAATTCTTCAAAAGCACAGCACTGCATATAAACAAGTAAAGTCAACAATCATTTCTCTGAGCTACCAAGTATTATAAAAATAGCTCAAATGCCACATTCCCTCATACACCACAGACTGGAAAATGACAGACCAGATAGTTTCTAGGGAATCCTTCTAATATTAAAATTTCAAAATGCTAGAGAACTATAAAAATCTTACAGCCAGAATTCTTTGCATCTTTCAACTTGGAAAAAAACAGATGCTGCTGTCTTGAAGAAAATCTTTAAAAAATTTAAATATTAATTTTGTTGCAAGACACTACAAATGGCTTACTTGTAAAAAGACTTGGGGAAAATCATTCAGGACTGACTCAAGTAATTCAAGGCCAAATGTTCGAGTCATTTCTGTCATGCCTACTAGCCAGTAAGGGGCATCAGCATTAACCAATTGACAAAGGTCCTGAAAAAAATAAGTCAAGCAATACATAAAAAATAAAACAATCACAGACTGGAATGAAATGTCCTTTTCAAAACTTACAGTTAACAGAATTGAAAATAAATTCTTTCTATGTAGTAGTTGTTTATACTCCTTAGAAATAAGCTCTGCAAATTCAAATTTTGACAAATTGCATAATTAACCATATAAGTAAACTTTTAAAGAATCATATAAATATCAACAATACATGGAATATACAAATAAACAGTTAATCTAACTTTGCTTTAAAGAAAAACTACTTAAAATAAGCCTTCGATGCAAATAAAATTTATAATGCAGACGAATATTAAAGACTTACTTATGTCAAATTATGTGAAAACCAGGTATTTATATACCAAGTTATATTAAGTAGGCTAGAAGTATTTCCCTTAAGTTTTCCTTGTTAAAGGAATTATTTTGTACGATCAAGCAATCCCAGTGTATCTATTTTCTAGTTCTGGGGTTCAATTCATTTTATTTTCTTAAAGTAAAACATAACATTTGATCATATCAATTAGCTATAGATGTTTTTTAATGTTTTAGAAAATTTATGAAATTCAATTTATAACCCATTTTTTTACTTGACACATTAAAAAATTAAATCAGACATAAATTTCCAAAATCAAAAATTCATACAAAACTATATTCTATAATACAAATTATTTTTATCAACTTAAATACCTGAAAAAGCATATATGCATCTTTAGCACAAGGTTTGAGGGTACTGACAGATCTTCTGTTACTATTTCCTTGGACCAGTATTGGTTGTTCTATAATATCTACAATCAAAATAAAATGGAATTTAGGAATTCATAATGACCTTTAATAAACCATAAGTATTCTTTAGTAGGTATATTTAAAATACTTATTTACAGAATTATAAACTTTATAAGTTCAGGACTAAAAATTGGAAAAAAACTGGAAATCTTATTTTTAAACAAAATGTCATAAAAAAAACTACTCTTCACTCTCTTACATTCATATCAATAAACTCAGAATATTTGCTCATATGTCTGATTTTCTCAGTCTTCTATTCTCCAGTCCCTTTATTTTATGATTTCAAAATTTATATGATCTTTGAATGTGCCTTTCCATATCAAGCAAACATAAAAGTTTAGTGCATAGCACTAAATGAAGTCTTAGTCTTTAGGAACACAAAGCTAAAACTACCAATCTACCATATCAGGGTTATGAATACATTAGACATTCAAATCTGTAAACTGCCCTGTTTTACACTGTAAGTTTAATTCTTGAGTATGTCAAACTGCTAGAAAAATGAAGAAAAATTAATAATCCAAAATTAGTGGATTGAGAATGCCTAAAACGAAATGTGAAAAATCTGATTAATGGCTAATTTCAAGAAATGTGACATAATTATTAGTGTTGGCAGCATTACCCTACCTTAAAAATAATGCCATTTTTTAAAAAAAAGAACATCAAATGAAGTGCATAATATCCAAAGTTTAGGGATTAAAAAAAAACTACATAAAGTAAAATAATCTTTTGTCTCTTAATTACACAGATCAGATAGACTGCTCATGATGGTAGTAACTTATGCTACTTTCAAGTAGTCATCTGGAAAACATTACTCTAAGTTTTAAACAAATTTTTAAAATCACCAAGAAAAAGATGTTAAAAATTGTAATAAAGGTATTTGCTGAAATTATGAAAAGGTTAATCTTTACAATACAAAATTAACACATTATAGACAGCCACAAAATATAATGCAACCATTAAAATTTGAAAATGAAAAAACATAAATTCACAGAATATGATGTTCAGTTAAAAGTTTAGGATCTCCTGGTGGCACAGGGATTGAAGTCTCAGCACTGTCAAGGTAACTAACGCAAGCCACTGTGGCATGAGTTCTATCCCTGGCCTGGCTGCTAACCCACATGGCGCAGCAGACCTGTCCTGTCTTGCCCGCTGCTCCCCTCAGCAGTGTATCTCAGTAGATCCACCTGTTCTGCTCCCCACATTGTATCTGGTGAATCCTCTCACCCTCCCACACCTGTGGCCTACACCTCAGTATGCATAAATAAATAAAATGAATCTTTAAAAAAATAAAAGTACCTATGCAACATTTGGTTGAAAATGTAAAATTACCATCTTTATTATGAAATTATGCATACTCAAAAAATATGGAAAATAAAGCATCAACTAGTCAACTTTTTTTTTCATTAAACTTTTTTATACTCTTATGTTGTTGTTCATTTTTGTACAATATTTGATTTCTCCATTCAGGTGTTTCCTACCACCACATCACCCATAAACTGTCACCATGATCCCTTGTGTTTTTCCCTCCTCTATTTTAACCAATCTACCGCCCCTGCTGTATGCCTCAGATCTATAGTTTGCCTGCACGTTTTATCTCTTCTTTTTTTTTTTTGACCCTTTGTTTGGTTTCCCTATACTCCTCTTATAAGTGAAACCACCTGATATTTTTCTTTTTCCTTCTAACTTATTTTGCTGAGCATAATCACTTCTAGATTCAACCATGTTACTGTGAATGGCATGAGTTAATTTTTTTTTATTGATAAATTAAGCATTCTGTTGTGGTATATACACACCACATCTTCTTGGTCCATTCATCTATTTGTTTTTCACATCTCTGCCTACACAGACCACATTCACAATCTCAGTAACTACCTAGGAAGTACTTTGAAAACCTGTGGGCTCTTTTTTGTTTAAACTGAAATTTAATTGACTTGTAACATTATATTAGTTACAGGTATACACAAAATGATTTGATTTTTGTAAATATTGCAAAATGAGAGGATTTTTGAATTTCCATTATTAATATGGTAATGAAGGAGAAAGTTAAGAAATAGGTAGAGGCAGTCAGTTAGGAACAGGGTGCCCCAAGACCCAAGTCTATTTATGAGCCTGACTGAGAAACAACTGCAGACCAGGAAGGACCCCCCACCAGTTCAATTTTAAAAATGGAATGTTCAGAACACCAAGATAACAACACAACAGCAATGGACAAAAGCTGGCTTCAGAAAAGTAGGCTGGATAATATGGGGAAACTCAGTAGGCCTCCATAGCCTAAAAGAGCCCCACAAGCCCAACCAATCAGCAAGAAACACAAGCTCAGAGACACCCAACAGCTAAACCCCCATTCCTTGCCCACTGTACCTATACCTTGTCATCTCAACTGGCTACCTATTCAGGGCCCTCTCTGTTCAGAGAGCTTTTCTGTCCTTATTCCTACCTATCAATATATTTCCTTCTCCGAAACTTTGGTCTTGATGTTGAATTCTTTCCTCACTAATGACAAGAACGGAGAAAAAACCCTAATGGGGTCCCTAGACTCCAGACCTGCTCCCAAAAACCCTGATTCAATAATGTTAAAATAAATACACTGTTTAAAGTATTCTGCTTTTTTAGGCAGCCTAAGTTCACAGGGCAAAGGCTGAAAAATCAATAAAAGAGGAATCATGGCTATAAGAACTACTTACTGTAAAAAAGAATCAACTTTCATCAACTTACCTTTGTGTCTTTCATCTTCAGCAACCATTCTCTCAAAAACAACAGTAACAACTTGTCGGACTGTAGCAGCAGCTGTATTATTTGTAATATTATCTTTTGTGAAATGGAGTCGAAAACAAAGTACAATTGCCTAAAAAAAATTTCACTTATTATGAATAAGAGAGAACATGTATATTATTTTAATATAAGCTAATATAATTAAAAATTAAATAACACATATGGCTGTTTCAATTGCAGATATTAAAAGACATACCCCTTTTTATACAATAAAACTATAAAAATGCTTAGATTTGAAATAATTCAAACTTTTAGTAACTATATAATCACATAAGATTAGGTAATGTGAAATATCTCTTTTACAGTTTAGTTCTTTTAACATGTATATAACAATGTATTGTTAAGTTTATTTCCCCAGAATACTAAGCAAACTAGTAAGTACTCAAAGTTTATTAACCACTAAATGATCTGGAAAAATACTGTATAAACTTATTAGACATATAGAAAGAATAAAATTTTATTTTTTGAAGTTGTTCCTTTCTTTATAAAATCAACTTTATTAAGGGATAATTTATATAGAATAAGCTGATCCCTTTAAAGTATATTATTCGATGAGTTCTGACAGATATATTCACCCAAGAAAGTACTAGCACAATCAATATACAAAACATTTCTATCACCCTCAAAGTTTCCTTATGCTCTTTTGCAGTCCATCTCTTCCTTTGCCTTTGGTCCCTGGTAACAACTCTATTTTTCCTCACTATAGACTAGTTGTCATTTCCTACAATTTTATACAAATAGAAGCATTCGGTCAGTATGTGCTCCTTTGTGTCTGGTTTATTTTGCTTATAATCTGTGTATCAGTAATTTTTTTTTTAATCCCTGAGTAGTACTCCATTGTATGAGTATACCAGTTACATTTATCCATTCACCTGCATATGGACATTTGGGTTGTTTCCAGTTTTTAGCTACTGTGAATAAAGCTACCATAAACATTCATAATAAGTGTTTTCATTTACCTTGGGTAAATACCTAGAAGTTAAGTGGCTGAATCATTAGTTAAGTACAGGTTAAACTTTTTAAAGAAATTGTAAGTTTCCCAAAATGGTTTTACAATTTTACATTATTGCTAGCAGTATGTACGAGTTCAGAACTATTCCACATTTTCAACACTTGATATAGTCATTCTTTTTAAAAGTTAGCAATTCTAATGATGTGTAGTAATTTCTTCTTATGGTTTTAATTTGCTTTTCCCTGATAATTAATGATGCAGGGCCACATTCCAAGTACTGATTAGCCACTTAACTATCTTATTTTGAAAAGCATTGGTTGAAATTGTCCATTTTTATTGGACTCTTTGTCTTTGAACAATTAACTACACAGTTTTTATAAATTCTAGATACATGCTTTTACTCCCTTCTAAGCTTTTCTTGGCCCATCCTAAGAAATTTCTGCCAAGGTCACAAAGATTTCCTCCTAAGTATTCTTCTAAAAGTTTCCTAGTTTTAAAAGAGGTGATTTTTGGAGAAAAACATAATGGTAATGTAATTCTATGGCTTATATTAATTCCATTAAAACAAATTAAGAAAACAATTAGACCTTTGAAAATTTGTGATTTATAGGAATTATATATATTTAGTCATTAACATGACCAAAATACATTTCTCATGCACTCATCCAAAGTTCTTAGCTCACAGCTCCCCGAAGCCTTAGAATTTCCTCAGTATTGAAGTTAAAGTGTCTCATGTTAATAACTTTTTGGGCCACACCTAATAAGGATGGGGCTGGTTGCCAGCACTCAGAACTTGCAGTCCACCCCCCACCCCCCAACACTCACTGTCTTCCGGAAATGAGAAAGGGGAAGGAAGTACAAATCAATTGCAAATGGTCAATGCGTTAGTCATGCCGATGTAAAAGAGATTCCATTAAAAACTCAGAGACCTTCCAGGTTGATGAACATGTGGAGATTTGGGGAGAATCTGGGAAGCTCTGCACCTTTTCCCTAGACCTGGTTGTTCCTGAGTATATCCTCTGTAATAAATCAGTAATCTAGTGAGTAAATCGGTTTCCTGAGTTCTGTGAGTTACTCAAGCAACTTAATCAAACCTGAGGAGGGTGTCTTAGGGAACTTTGATCAGAAGCATAGGTAACAGCTTGGGTTTGTGGCTGGCCAAAATGGTCTTAGGAGACTACTCCAGGTAGACAGTGTCAGAACTGGGCTGAATTGTGTTGAATTCTCAGCCACCCTGCTAGTACGAGAATTACTTGTTGATGTGGGGATGTCTTACCCACACCCCTGTTAAAAACTGATCTCGAGAATACCTACAGAGTCACTGATACCACTATTGCTCTTGATGTTTCAACATAAACAAAAGGTACATGCTATGTAAAAGTCTTTATGTTCCCAATTTTGTATATTTTTATACTCCAATTTTCATCTCAAAATATTCCCTGTGCAGGGCCTCCCTGGTGGCACAACGGATCAAGTCACAGCACTATGAAGCTATCCAGAGCCACTGCAGCATGAGTTCTAAACCTGACCAGGGAGCTTCCCACATGGCGCAGCAGCAGACCTCTCTTGTTTCCCCCGCTGCTCCCCTCAGCAGTGTATTTCAGTCAATCTGCCTGTTCTGCTCCCCACTCTGTCTCTGGTGAATCCTCACCCCCCCCCACACACACACACACACTTCTGGCCTATACCCCAGCTTGTATGCATAAATATATCTTTAAAAAAAAATTACATGTGCAAATTAACCAACATACTAAAATAAACCCTATAAGAAGTTATTTCTTTACTTTTCATAAACTTATATGTATATGTATCAGAAAAATAATTTGCTAGCTAGAAACCAAGAGAGATTATACCAAAAAATATCACAAAAATACCGAAGGTCCCAAATCAAACCACCCAAAGATTCTCAGAACTGGTTTTCTCAAGATGCCCTGCTCTGGCATGCAGAGTATTTTGAGCTAAGAACAGTAAAATCCCTTGAGGCAGAGGAAAAGCTTCTGTTTTTGCCTAATTTCACCTGTCCTTCCCTAATCAAAGAAGAGATCATCATGTTCTAAGCTCCTGCTCTTTTCCTAACCAGTAAGTAAGCACTGCTTCCACTATTATTAACTAGAAGAATATAGTTTGGGTCTGGGGAAGCCTCATCCAGTTGTAGGTTTATCAGTGAATACGCCCTCTTTATCTAAGAATTTCATCTCTACCCATATTGTGAGGATAAGGTAAGCCCCGCCCCCTTTGTCTGTAATGGGAAATCTCCCCCTCTCTGTCCTTAATGCCCTAGGTCCCAAAGCACAAGTCAAATATTCCTGGTCCACTCCAACATTCTTTAGAATTTAGAACCATATAATTCTCCATACATAAGTTATTAAATTCAGTTTTCCTTTGCACTTGATCTTAGCCAAAAGGCTGAGAAGTGATGCACTTTTCCTTTGCTAAACCATTTAATGCTGTTTTGATTACTCATCAAGCCTAACAAGAACCCAGAGGGGTAAGGATGGCTTCTTTCACACCTTGACATTACATAAAATATTTAATATAGCAGGTAAGAGATTAAAAGAATAAGCTATTTGCAATTAAGTAAAATATAAGGACATAAGAACAGCAAATGAATAGCTAGGAAGAACAGACAGATATACTCTTAGAGATACTATCCACAGCTAAATGTGACAGTATACTTTTCGATGTTATAAGTATGCAACAGAACTATTATTGAGGCAGCAAATTTCTTAAATAATAAACCATTAAAGACTGTTCTTTATATTACTCTCTATACTTTGTTCTTTAGAAATACTTCAACTTTTAAAAACTTTAAAATGAGTAAAACAAATAATAGCTGTTATATGTTCCAAAGAGGGTGTGAGTGGGGAAAAAATGAGAAACAGTTTATCATACATGCAGCCTTATCTAGTATAAATGCCAAAAGGAGAATTTTCTAGCTACTTAAGGAAAAGATTTGAACTATCTGGCTAATACGTCATATACATGTGAAATTATTTTTAAAAGGGGGAAGGAGGAGCTATCGCAGGGAATACTGAAGGAAATGTGGAAAGCACTTCACCTCAAAACACATTTTTTTCTTTCACTTGACTCTGCTTCTAATCCTATAGTTCTGTTATTTTTCCATTTTTCCATCTCCTATTCAAAACTAAGACTGTCGACTACACCCAAGGGACTTTGCTTAAGCACCATAACCAGATTCCATCTCTAACCTGGGGTAAATAAAATACTAATGGTTTTCAGAATGCAGTGCCCATCATCACATTACAGGGAAGATGCTTTGGTTCAAACAGCACCAGGCTTTGCTCTTTCAACCAATTAGTGAATTCAAATAATGCTGCAAACCATGTGTGAACTCTAACAAACAGATCTCCTACCTTAGAGAGTGCCTCATCATGAACTACTGTATTGGTTGTTAAAAGAACAAGAACTGTCTGAAGAAGCTTGAGTTCTTCAAGGCTATTTTCCATTAGCTGCCAAAGCATGTTAATTATATTTCCAGCTGCAGTCTGTAAAATAATTCAGTTCAATTATTGTTAACAAATAAAATATATGTGATTAGTTCCTAAGTAAAAAATAGTATACAAATATTAACTCACTTGGAGACAGTTTCTTGATGACAATGACAAAATTGATGTTTCTAGATCTACAGATGCAAAATCATGACTCTCAACTAGTTTAAAGACTTACAACCAAATAACTTTCTTCTAAAAAAAAATTTTTCCTTGTAATATCCCAAATATCTTACTTAAACATTAATGAATATGGATATATACAAATTAACTATGAGTCTACAAAATTACATATTGTTATATCCACAATATTACAGAAAAAAAGTGCAGCTTAAATTAGTAACATTTAAAAACTCAATAAAATCCAACATTTATAATGCTGTACTAAAGGCAAAAGAATTTACTGCTTCTATTAAAGTACCTTGTAGAGTATAAAGTTAAGGTAGCACTATTGTATTTGAAAGCAAGATGCAAATTCATAGTGATGAATTTTTTTTTTTAGCATCATAAGGATAGAAACAAAAAGTATGCTTACGTTAATCAAAATCAAATTATCACTTCAGATAATCTAGGAAACGGTCAGTTTCTCCTTCCTTCCTTAAAAAATTTAAGAATATATACAGTGTCTTCAATGATACTAAAATTTGCCTGGCACTCAAAATTACCATCTATACTACTGAACTGTGATGTCTCAGATTACAAATGACAAAAAGTACTCCATGTTTACTTATTATTTAAGCATGCTTAATAACGAGACAAATGACAATCTTCTAAAATTAAGTCATGTCCTTCAAGTACAGTGCTATTCATAAAACTGCTTTACATTAAATCAGCTTTATTCTCTCTTTATGAAAACTCCTGATTCAAGTCTTATGTGCACAGTTCAGACAAAATCTTAATATTACCTCAGACACGACTTCATGCGACATGAGTCTCTGAATGGCGGCCAAACAGAGCTGAGTGATCTTCGGTTCCTTGGTTCCACAACCCATTAGAAAAGGTTGAACAACCTCTGAGCTGTTCTCTTTCAATGCTTTATTTAGAACACATATAAAATAAATCATTAAATCTAATTCATAGATAGGAATACATGTTTAAAATAATTACAACCTGTAATGAAAATGTTTTATAAAAACAACTTAATGTAAACCAAACACCAAAGTAAAAATCAAGTAGTGAGAGTTAAAATACCTACTACAGATTATCTAAACTACAACTTTCCCATGCCTTCCTTCTGACACACTGTCCTTTGGCTTTCCTCCATATTCTGCTATAAAGTGTTTAAGAACAACTTCTTTGAAGTTCTATCCTGCCTGACAGGGGTGGAAAGGGAATAAAGGTATTAAGAATTCACACTCTAGTGTAGAAAAATTAAAAGTAGTGTATACATCATCCCCAACCACAGTATTGTATGAAAGGACAGAAACTTCTTAGAATTTTATTATGCCTTGAATTTACATAGCCCTAATATCTTCCATAAGAAATAAACACATTAAAGACAATTTCTGTTATTACTGAAGCATTACTTCAAATTAATCAGATGTACATGCTGTAATTCCAAATCTTAATTTAACTCCTTCAAGCAAGTCAAGTATTTTAGAAGTATTAAAGTGACTGCAAAACATAAGTGGTCAGAAAATACACACACTGAAGTACATCTAATTAAATTTACAAAATGAAATTAAGTCAATACATATTTCCTGAATGGCTGCACTAAGATGACTAAGACAGGTATTTCACCCTAAGGAAATCTGAATAAATAACATGAAACTCAAAAGTCAGAGAACAATTAAATTTGTGTATTTGGTATATGTTTTCAAACTTTTAATAAAGACAGACAAATCTAAGTCTTAACATTTTTTCAAAAGAAACTGTGAAAAGTCATCTGGAATCACCATTAAAAGTGAAAAGAGAGTACTAACATTAATTTTATCATTAAATCCCCACCCACCTTCTCCCAAAACTCTCTTTACGGTAAGGTAAATAGACTACAATTTCCTACACCATACTCTGCAAAACCCCTTTGTACACCAGCATAAATTACTGATTTAAGTAGAGCTAAGATGACAAATATGACTGACAAAAATCTCTTTTCATGAAAGTTCTAATTTCGTTGCTTTCTTAGTGTCTAAAGATCTTGATTCTAACACTAAGACATAACTTTTCATAATAATGTCCCCAAACATTTATACATGAATAATTAAAAGGTGGACCACAAAGCTTAAAAAATACTATTCTGAAACAGTGATTAAATATGTTACCATATCCAAGCTTTCCAGAATCAGTGAAGTATGAGGCACCTACTAACTCTGCTAAAAATTCCTAATTATTAAATGTTGTTCAGGCACATAAAAGTTTTCAACAGTAACACGTTGCATTTTTAATTTTTATAACATTAATATATCTTTCTAACTTGAACATCATAATACTAACAAAGTTTATAGTGCATGATTTGACCCAAGTGACAAAGTAGGTGGTAAAACCAGAACTTGGAAATATGCCTAACTTGTGGTTTACTATTCTTCCCCACAGCATTATGCTGCCACTCTCGAAAGTTAACAGCACTCAATGAAAAGGGAAGCAAGAAGTATCTAAGAGGAATCAGTGATCTGCACTTTACAGTTATCTGCCTGAAGTCTTCACATAAATGAGGGAAAGGATCCTGTCTTCATAGAAGAAAAAGAAATGTATTTCAAGAGAGTCTAAGATGACAGTGATTTCAAGACATACTCAGAGTATTAATGAAAAAGACAATCAGTGTCAACTGAACTATGATACAATGCTTTTTAATCACTTAGAATTTTTCCTCATAATTTCAACCTCTAGGCCATCAAGAACAATAGGTATGCCTCATTTCTTGAAAGAGTTCTTCACTATTGTCTGAGATTTTTTTCTAACCCAAGGAGACCCATTCTGCACCTTTTGATATTAATTTTTATGACCTCACCACAAGATGTTAACAGAAAGCTTCTGTATGAGAACTAAGGTGACATTTCAAATTGCAATTAAAACTTATGTGATATTAAGTATGGATATACTTCAACTGGTGTGGCACACCCCGAAAAAGACAATTCCAGACTACCTGGCCCACAGTGATTCCAAGATGCCATCAATTATAGGAAGCAGGTGGCTCCCTGGTGGCGCAGTGGGTTAAGTTGCAGCACTATGAAGCTATCCAGAGCCGCTGAGCACGAGTTCAATACCTGGCCAGGGAGATTCCTACATGGTGCAGCAGACCTCTCCTGTTTTGCCTGCTGCTCTCCTCACCAGTGTATTTCAGTCAATCTGCCTATTCTTCTCCCCACTCTTTCTCTGGTGAATCCTCTCACCCCTCTCCACATTTCTGGCCTACACCCCAGCTTGTATGCATAAATAAATAAATCTTTAAAAAAAATTATAAGATGCACACTGATTTGGGGCATGTTAAGAGGTAAAAAATTAATAATAATAAGCTATACATCTTAGAATGAGTAAAATAAGGTGAGTCACAGGGAAATACTTATAAATGTCGTTATCAGTTATCCAGGTCTATCAAGCTGAGATAAATTTAAGATATTAATCAAAATTTTTAAACTTTATTTTAAAATAATATAAAGGAACCAAACATCTAGCTCGTTTTGCCACTTTTATTTTCCCCAGTTTGTATGAGATCGTAAGTCAAAAGGGAAGTTCTCTGTTATCCAAACAACATTATTTTTTGATCAACAAAAAATAACCTACTGACCTATTCCAAGTCTTCTGCAGCATAAAGTGAAGAACAAAAATATCCCACTATATCTAGATTACAACACAATACGATCATTAAAATAAAAAACTTCAATTATTTTTTTTCCTTTTAAAAAAGTGGTAGAGGTCCTAAGTAAGCAGAAATTTACCTTGCTCTCCTAATTAAATGTAATTGTGCTCTTTTTATACATAATTTTAATGACATGCTGTATTTTTAAATAAAAACCTTTGTATGAGATCAGACTTAAATCACATTGAGGAAAAGGCTATATAGGTATATAAAGATATGTTCTTTATCTTTTTTTTAATTGCAGAGAAAATGGTTGACTTTTTAATCAACACTCTCTATTTCAATCTTCATTAAAAGATGAAGATAGCTCTTGGGGGTAAGAAAAACTTATTTTCCACCTAAGTCCTATAATAAGCATAACTCCTTTAACAGAGTCAACATTGTGTTTGATAAATATACTTTATTTCCAAAATTTTTTTTAAAGATTTATTTATTTATGCATACAAGCTGGGGTACAGGCCAGAGGCGTGGGGCGGTGAGAGGGTTCACCAGAGACAGAGTGGGGAGCAGAACAGGCAGATCAGAAATACACTGCTGAGGTGAGCAGCGGGCGAGGCAGGAGAGGTCTGCCGCACCATGTGGGATTCTCCCCGGCCGGGCGTTGAACCCGCATCACGCGCTGCCGACAGCTCAACCGCTGCGCCACCAGGGAGGCCCTATTTCCAAATTTTATAACTGAGAGCAAATGATGCACTTTCACACACCTGAAAGAAGTCCAGCATGTCCCCATATCCTAGGGGTTTCCTTGCTCTGAGCAGTTTCACTGCATAACTGCAGTTTTTATCCTGGAAAAAAAAAATTAAACTAGGATACCCCACTATGAGTCATATTAATAGAGGTGATCAAAAAGTTTATCATAATAAATTTTAATGGTCATTAACAAATTTTAATTCTTGTGAAAGAAGTAAAATGTGATGTAGACACAACTACTATCTTCAAAATCCTTACAATCTAGTTATGGGAAAAACAATTTTTTTCTTTTATTTATATTTTATATCATTCTTCCTTTCTGTACAATGTTTGCTTTCTCCTCTCAGGTATAGTCCCCGTAAAATTCCCATCACCAATTCACCTGTACACCATCACCATAGTTCCTTGTGCTCTTTCCTCCCCTGTTTTGATCCCTCTCCCTCCCCCTCCTCTGCAGAATGTCTTTGATTTATAGCCACCTATTAATTTTTTTAATTTATTAAAATTAATTTTTTCCTGATCCCTTATTTGGTTCCCCTACATTCCTCCTATAAGTGAAACCACTTGATATATTCTTTTTCTTTCTGGCTTATTTTACTGAGCATAATCTATTCCAGCTCCATCCATGTTGCTGTGAATGGCATGAGATTATCTTTTTTGACTGCTGAGTAATATTCCATTGTGCGTATATACCACATCTTCTTGATCCAGTCGTCTATTTTTGGGCATTCCATATCTTACTATTGCAAATAGTGCTGCAATGAACAAGGGTGCAGGTATCCTTTTGAATTAAAAAACATTATTTTTTTTAAATGGTTTTAAAGGTTGGAAAATTTTTAAATGATTCAATACCAGAAGGATAAATAAACCTATTGGCAGTTTCACATTAAAACTATTATAAGAAAAGGAAGGACTATTCAACAAATAGTGTTGTAAAACTGGGTCATTTTGCAAAAGGAAAAAAAAAGTCCAGTTCTTACATCATGTTATTAAGAAAAAATGAAACTATAGGAAAACTAGAAGAAAATAAAAATGACTATCAGTGATATAGGAGAAGCAAAAGAAAAAATTTACATTGTGTAAAAATGAGAAGATCTACACAAGATTAAGATATTAAAAGGCATATGAATTTTAGAAAATATAATCTAAACATGATGGGACATTAATATCTTTGCTTATAAACTGCTCAAACAGTTTGACAAAGAAAACACAAATAAGCAAAGAAATAAATGTATAATGAAAAAAGGAAATATTTAATGCATTCAGAGAAAGATGTTCAACATTAAAAAGAAACACAACTAAAATAAGTCTCATTTGCCTGCTCAATTATCAAAAAGGTATTTTCATAAGCCTAACCCTAACACAAAATAACAGCCCTAGCAATGATATTATGAAAATACACTCACATATTGTTGGTAAGGGTATAAACTTTTGTCTTTTCAGAACATAGTGTGGTAACAAATTCCAAGAATATGTTCATATCCTTTAATGATTTTATTTCTAGAACTTTATCTTCAAGTAACAATTCTAAATCCTGAAATATGCCTAATATAAAGAAATGGCTAAATAAGCTATAATCATTTGCTAAAATGTTATACAACAATTTTAAAAAATTAGAAAGTATGGCATCTAAGACAAGTATCATGACATAACAACAGGCAGACTATAAGTAAAGAAAATCTAAGGGAAAAAGAATAAACAGAAACATACTAAAAGCCTACACATTGGGTTGTAGAGGAACGATGCCTTCTCTGGCCCGTGTGGTCAATTTGTGAACATGGTATTCATCCCAGTCACTGTGTCTTCTAACTCGGATTATAGGAAAAGTCTTCTGTTAGATCTCTGCCTTAGCAATAGTATAATGAATGTTATCTTGAACACTGGTGTCAGAATGATTTACATTAAAATATTAATAAAAATACACCACTTCCCCATTCAAACTGTTTCCATCAAACTGCTCAGGGATATCAGACAATGGCAATAGAAAAGAATACTGAACTAGACCAAGCTATTTTATAGCTCTAGTACATGCTTATATGGTCTCCTTTACTTTCCCCCTGAACACTGTATTTGCCTGGCCGACCAATTCCTTTACGGGCTTAAAGACTCAGCTTCAGATCCCCAGGTTAAGTTAGGTGCTTTTCACTTGTTCTCTTAACAAGCCTGCCTATATACTTCCATCTTGGCATTTATCATGTAACACAATATTAGAATTCTTTGGGGTCTGTCTCCTTCATTACTCTTTTGGCTGGCTAACATGAATTAAAATTCATATATTCAGAAAATCACAAAAAAATTAAAAAGAAATAGAATAATATACTAGAGGCAGAATTAATAGTTACTTGCCTTATGGAGCAATGTATTTCATTAACCTATATTTCACGAGGGCTTATTATTTCCCATATAATGTGCTAACTACAAGCAATACGAGGTAGAATAATGTTGGACATATTCCAACATCTGATTCCAGATGCTGATCCTAACCTAAGGGAATATGCTTTCGGAAAGAAAAATTTCTAGCAAAAGATTTCAAAGCAAATGGAGGAAAGGTAAGGTAAACAGAATGAACAGCACAAACCTACTTTTTTCAAGTGCATTTCTTATATTTCATATAGATTATATGTGAATTATATTACCCATCTTTGTATCTCTTCCTAGTGCTTTATACATACTTATTTCCTTAATATACTAAATAAAATAGGCAGATAAATTACCTTTTAAAGTTAGAAAAAAGTTACAAAGTATACTGACTCATTGCTACTTAAATTAGAGGTCTTTAAGTGATTAGGACCATGTTGATACGAAAACGAGGGGAGAATTGTGCGAGAACACAAATCATACATAGTAATTATCCATCCATGTGAAAATTCCACATATAATACTGACAGTAGCTGAAAGCAGCCATAGGCAAATGTAACTTATAGTTTCAAGTAAGGGTTGAAGACACAATTTTAAAAGATACCTAGGTAAAAAGATACAACTTCATTGATTTCCTTATTTCAAATAATTCAAAAAGCTGATTCTCTTCATAAAATTTTTGTATAACACAAACCTTATCAATTTCTTGTCTATTTTAAGCTGGGATAATAAAAACAATATATATGATAGTCAAATGTAAGATTAAGGCATTTGGCCTTACAAATGAAAAACTTACTTTTGCTACCTCTCATTTACAGAGTTTTATCTTTAAAGAAAAATGAAAATTTTAGATAATGACCTGTAAATCTGAATCAATGCTGACATTACCTGGCATAGCATTCCCACTTATGTCAGCATTCATGACAGCAGTGAAAACAAAGAAAAATAAACATTAAAGTAGGTGCTTAAAAGAAGGGGAGATGTAAAGCATAGGTTTATTCTGCAGTGTAAATAACTTTCTCTTGGAAATAAATATAGGAAAACTAAAGGTGGCTAGAATTCTATGCTGTGCATCAATAATCAGACTCGTTGATCCTAATTAAGGGTTTTGATTCTTATAGTAACACTATATTTTTTGGATGTTTAGAGATATCTGAGATTCAATAGTCAATTCAATTCAATATCCTATCTCATTTGAGACTTTAACATTCATTACAGCATGAAAGTAGTGACCTATAATCTCTGATGCTATAGAGAAATAAATACTTCTCAGGAAATAAAAGTCAACTAAGTTTTTTTCCTCAGAATTAACTGTACTCTCAATTAAGCAGTTTAGAAACTATATATTGACTGACTTTAAACTCTTTCCTTGTTCTTATGAGCTGTTGATTTTCAAGACAGCAGAGGTCTATAAATCTATAAATTTTGGGTATCAATTGCTATAAATAGTTGGTAAAAAAAACTGCAGGAAAAAAGTTTAAATGTTAATATACCTTTTCAAGTACATGGCTCTGGGTACTATTAAAACTATTACTTGTATGTGCATAAAATTTGGTCTAGCTTGATTTGAATAAAACTAACTGAATCACAATGAAATTAACATCCCACCTATAGATAAAATTTATACTAAGATTATTTCTACTTGTTCTTAAGATTAATTACATATTTTACTCAGAATAGACCTTTGCACTAGATAAGTGATGCTCCAAAACAGTCTTTAAAAAAAATCTGCCAACTGCAGACCCAAGGAGTACTTCCATTATTGGAGAATAATTAAGGTCTTACCATGATATCAGCAATGACAGTAGCAAAAATTTGTACTGATACTCTAGTATGATTGGTCTATGATATCTCCAATTTTAAAATATCCAGGTCATTGCTTATCTTTAAAGCAATAATTTCCTCACAGAAACTAATCTAACCAAATGCATCTCCCAAAATCCATTTGCCCACCCTCCCAATCCAAACCATACACACTTTTGCCTATACCTACTACTTTCTATATACCTCTACTCAACATGTGCACAGAGCACAATTCAATGATTCATATTTTAAAACTATCTGATATTTTCACAGCATGTTTAAAATCAGGGAAGAAGGTGTAAGAAACAAATGAAATTTAACAGAACGAGGGGCAAACTTCCAGCAAAGCTGGCTAGCCTATGTGAAATGTGCTCTCACTTACCACCTTAAACTGTCCCCCAAAGTGTTCATTTGTAATACTCTTTAAAATTTTACAATTAGAAATTTGTCTATATCTTTTTTAAAAAATGTAGAGAGACAAGTGTTGAAAAAAGTCTGTACTATTTGGACTTTATGTAAATCAATTTACAAGGACTGTTTTTCTCCTGTAACAACTGAGACCAAAGTACTACTGGAACTACAAATGCAGATAGAAGGATCAGTGGAGTGAGCACTGGTTAAGTATAAAGATTTGGGAGGAAGTAGTTAGTGTGGAAACTTTGTTACTAGGGCAGCACCCCGAAGCAGGAAGAACATGGGCTCTGAAAAGCCCTGGATCTGAGTCTGGTTTCACCACTTATCCTGTGACTTTGAGCAAGTAACTTATCTTTTTGTGTATCAATTTGCTCTACCATAAATAAGAATAATATTTCCCCACAAGGCTGTTGTATATGAAATAGACTGGCACATAGATTCTCAAGAAATGCAGTTTCCTTTCTTTCCATGTTCATCACTAAGGCCACCAAAGAAAGGGAGAATTAGAGACTAAGTACAAAAAGGTGTGAGAGAAAAACATTCAAAAATACCACCTTGAAAACCAGGTTCAATCCAGAGAATTTAAGAAAACTCTTCTTTTCTCTACCCAACTCCCATTCTTTCTTCATGACCATATTGTCTCAGCCCAGGACTCAAAAGTCACGTAGTGCTACTAAGTTTATACATTATGACATTCTTAATCTTTTATCAAAGATAAAACAGATCTTACAAGGTGAAGTGAAAACCAATGGGCCATTCAATCCAATGCAACAAATGTTAAACTTATGCCTTTTATGGGTAAGGTAGGTATTAGGTAAGTGAAAAGCAGTAGAGGAGAATGCAAAGATGTGCAAAAATAAAAAAATCCTTCCTTTTAAGGAGTTAGCAGTTTTAAGCTTTCTGATTTCTGAGAATTTTATAACATTCACCTCTGGGAAACCCAATTAGTTCATAATTTAGGATATTTTTACATGTACTTCATCACTATGAATAGCATGTTAGGGCATGAAGAAGAAAAGCTACAGAAAACTGCTATTTTTTTTAAGATTCTGCTTTTACTATTAGTCAAATATTCATTAATTTTTAAGCTTTTAATACAAAAACTTACCTGCTAAGATTTCAGTGTTTCGTGCAGCTATTGTTTTAACTTTTATTATTCCTGATTCAGCAGCCTGTAAGAAAAAAGATAAAATGAAAAACTTAACTATCATCAGGAATTAATCTAAGGGAAAGAAATCATATACGACAGACAAAATCTCAAGTACACAAGTCACTATGATCTTTTTTATTTTCAAAATGAGATGTGCATAGCAGTGACATAAACATTTAATGTAAAATGATTAATTGGGTTATTTGCATACAAGTTATGCTCTAGAGGATGTTGCCTTTCTTTGCTTTAAGGCTCATCTGGAATACCCTAATTCCCCATGGATATGAATGTTCAGAAAATTAAAAAATAAACAAAGCAAAGCTTAATAAAAAAAAATACATTTCTTCCCTATGTCACACTGCCCTCCACCCCCATAAGAAACTGCAAAACACCACAAAACGAAGTAAAATTATTTTGGATTAGAAGAGAATATATAACTAAAAACTTTGTTATTCCTTTGAGGTTACATTTTCTTTAAATGCCCACGTCATTCTCATAAGGAATCTAAAACACTTCTTCATAAATATATTTAGCTGGCACTACTCAGCAGTCATAATGCATTTTATACAATGCCACAGAACTGTTCTATCACAACAGCCATTCCCTACAGTGGCTTATTAAGCACTTTCTATGTGTCTAATCCAAACTGAACTGTGTTTCATATATAAGCACCACATTTTGAAGACTTAATGTGAAATAAAGAATGCAGACAATTCTTTAAATATTGATTACATGTTGAAATAACATTTTGAACATACTGTGTTAAAATGTTATTAAAATTATATGCCTGTTTCCCTTTACTTTTTAAATGCAATTTAAAATTATATATATGAATTGCATTTGTAGATCATATCGTATTTCTATTGGACAGTATTAAAATATAATTTCAATAAATTACATACATCATAGAAACTCAGACCATTAATACTATGAAGCAACATGCCTATTTTATATTTATAACCAGTATCCATACCTCCAAAAATAATGCATAAATACTCATGTTGTATTTCCAAGTTTTCCTATTGATTTGGCTGCTACTTGCTCATTTATTTTATCTCCTATTACTTGCTAAGGGGTAAGGCAGATTCTAAAGGTTTAAATATAAATATAAAAGAATGCTTATGTCCTCTGGGCTCTTGGTTTTAAGGAACTGTGGATTAATGCATAAAGTAAGTAATATACTGTGGGTCACACTATACATAATAGACCTTTGTCAATTTGTTGACTTCCAAGCATGTGTGAAGCCTTTGCCAGTGTTTGGAGAATTCTCAATTTAATGTGGTTTGGTGCAAGATGGAGCCTATCTTCCACTATTAAAAAGTGAAAAAGCAGGGCCTCCCTGGTGGCGCAAAGGGTTAAGTCTGAGCACTATGAAGCTATCCAGAGCCACTGCAGCAAGAGTTCGATCCCCGGCCAGGAAGCTAACCCACATGGCACAGCAGACCTCACCTCCGCTCCCCTCAGCAGTGTACTTCAGTAGAGCCACCTGTTCTGCTCTCTACTCTGTCTCTGGTGAATCCTCCCACCATCCCACACCTCTGGCCTACACCCCAGTTCTTGTATATATAAATAAATAAATCTTTCAAAAAAAAAACCTTAAAATGCAAAACGCTTACTTTTCCACATGTCCCAGCAACTTAAACTTACCCAAATATACACAACTACCAGGGATTTTGAATATAGAAGCTAGTGGCACAGAAGAGCAAAGAGAGAAGAAAATTCTTTTATGATAACAACAGTAGAGACAACTTCTAGCTTCCAAAGGCAGTGATGGCAGCTGAACCAGTGGTGATTTGGAGAGGCCAGTGCAGAAAGTGTACAATTTGAGGCATTCAGTCACCTGTTCAGCAGAGCGCAGTAATGGTCTCACTGGGGGAGTTTTGCTGGAGTTCTAGCTGTTTATCTTCCTTTTGTTCTGTATCTTTCCTAGGGCTGCTGCTTCCAGCCTTCTACTAATTTTGTAACCCATTCAATATTCTAGCAGTAGACTCCATTTCTGCTTAAATCAGCCAGAGTCAGTTTTCATCACTCACAACTAAGAAACCTTATT
Source organism: Scalopus aquaticus (assembly GCA_004024925.1). NCBI lineage: Eukaryota > Metazoa > Chordata > Mammalia > Eulipotyphla > Talpidae > Scalopus > Scalopus aquaticus. The sequence continues at coordinate 36,436 of PVIJ01014601.1, forward strand.
GATACACTAAGACTCACTTTTACAACTTTAAGAAATGGGAATGTCCCAAATTAAATGAAAATGGCTATTAGCAGAAACACAGTCAAAATAAATTACTTCAGCGAAAGATTGACTGCTCTGATTACTTGGGGGTAGTGCATATGAGAAACAAGCTTAAAATAAAATCCTGATATGCCTATTATAACCCATTTCAATTAAATCAGAATGACTAGCAGTGGGAATTATCTGTATTTTTAAAAATCTTCAGACAATTCTAATATGTAGCAATTTTTTTTTAAAGATTTATTTATACATACAAGATGGGATACAGGCCAGAGGCGCAGGGCGGCGAGAGGGTTCACCAGAGACAGAGTGGGGAGCAGAACAGGCAGATCAGAAATACACTGCTGAGGGGAGCAGCGGGTGAGGCAGGAGAGGTCTGCTGCACCATGTGGGATTCTCCCTGGCTGGGCATCAAACTCTCATTGCAGCATCTTGCACTGCCAACAGCTTCACGCAGCGCTCAACTGCTGAGCCACCAGGGAGGCCCCTAATATGTAGCAATTTTTAGAAGGCTACTGAAATAATATAAATGAGATGATGGTGGATAGGCCCAAAGTGATATTGATTGAGGTATTAAGATTCAGAATATGCTTTGAAGATGTACATATTTACTACTGTAAAAATTAAAGAACACTGAAATTATTATATATACTTTGTTATACTCACAAACCCCATCTCAAACTTTAATTTCCTAATGGCCAGTTAAAATCATCTGTGGTCACTGAGACTTTTACCACCATCATTTGCAAATGTTTAAATCTCTCTCTGTTCTCATTATGGTCCTTTATGCCTTCAATATGTGTCTGAAGAGATTGATCAAACAGAATCATCATAAATAACAATGTAGTTTTTCCTGACTTTCTGAAATCTAGTCAGTCAGACCTTTTTAAGTTTCCAAAAACAGTTCCCTAGCATGCTAGACTTCTAGTTGTCAGCAAAGGATTTCAAATTTTCCAGACACTGTTTTGATTTCCTGATATAAATGACCCATGTATATGTATACGCATGTGTTTGTCAAATATTTTTACACACATACACAATAAGGAATGGGTGCTTTTAAAAGCAGTTCTAATAAGTCTTTTTAAAAGATATATACCCATTTTCATTCCTAAACCCAAGAAATCATCAAAAGGATTCTGTCGCCTTAGATATAATTACACCTATCTCATTAGCTCTTTATTTTTACATCCAAACTTGAAACTGTAAAATCGTATTTTCATAGGTACCATGTATAATTGTAATTTTCACTATCAAGGTTTACTGACAACACTTGTATAAAAGAGCCCCCTTAACCACTGTAATATTACTTCAGACCTAGATCTAGCCTGTATCTTCAAAAGTATCCTGTATAAAAGGAGGAAGGCAGATGAGATTTTCTATTTATCAAGCATTGCCTTTTAACTTCTTCAAAAGTATCCCTTACACTGATTTTTTTATGTCAGTGGGGGGAACTATTATACTATATTATAAACATAGTTGTTTGTTTTCTGAATTGGCCCTCACGTAAAATTAAGAAGTTGCCAGTTCTGCCAACTTGGATAGGTATTAATATTGGGTAAGGCATAATACCTATTTAACACCTAGTTTAGTATCTATTCCTGAGAACAATTTTTTGAGTTTGAAAAGCTAAATGTTCCTTAATTACAGCATTTAATACTTCTTACTCTTAAAATTAATCTCTCAAGAAGTATTTTTCACTTTCTCAATATTCTTTGCTTACTCAAATAACACACCCACCAGGGATTTTGAATATGGAAGCTAAAAGGGGAAAAGAAAAGAACAGATAAGCTAGAACACCAACTCCTCTTTCCAAGATTACCTAAATTTACTTGACCACACTTCCCACTTAATATTAACTTGTGAACAATCATAAATTGCAGTGCTTCCATTACTTTCCAAATACTGAAGAATCCTCCATTAAATTATTATTCATTACCAATCTCCTAAATTATAGGATTTATTGACACAGATGTTTAGAAGATAATTTAAATTCCAGATATTCAAAACAAACATCATCATCTTATGCAACTCTCCCCAGTACATACACACAAACTATTTCTTTTCAAATCCTACTTCTATACCTTAGTTAAAACGTCTCACTACTGACCTAAATGAGTAAATTTCTACTTACAATCTTGTCTTCTAACCATCCACTGCTTGAATTTTTCAGTGGTTCCCCAGTACCCACGCCAACTAATTTGATTAGTTGATTAGTGTAAGGACAGCTTTTAAAATGAAAAAAATAAATAAAATCTCATGGACTAGCCAATCACTGACAAATTTAAGTGTATGTAAATAAAATTAAGTATTAATTTAAGATTATAGATCTGAAAGTACAAAGTTAACAAATTTACAAATTAATACAAATTCAAAGCAACTGTCATTTAATGTGATTTTGCTAAAATTAAATCACTATTAACAAGAAGATAACTGTAGACTTACAGTGTAGGTTCTTCAGATTTTAGCATTCTTGCAGTACCATAAATAGTGACAAATAATTACTTTCCTCACTTTATGGAAGTTTCCGGAAGCTACCAAAAAACATTTCCATCTTTGTGGGTTGTCTATAGTTTGTATCTGTAACACTACCTCATTCATCTCATTACACAGCTTTTTCTCCATTCCAGCTGTAAGCCCCATGAAGATATGAAACATATTTCAGTCATTCATTTCATCTCATTAATAATACTACTACTACCTACCATGGTGCCTAGCATACAGGAGCTATAAAAATCAGTGTCTAAATTCAGAAAAAAATTTGAACCAGAGATTCACAATGTCACCAGGGCTGCAGCTTCACCTGCCTGCCATTTTCTTGGTTCTGTCCTGTTCAAAGGCTGCTTCCAATCTTGGCAATAAAAATACTTAGAGTCATTCCGTATCTCACTATTTCTTATCACACTATCTAGAAAGAGTAAAACTCTCTTCCAGAGCACTCTGAGAAAGAAAGAAAAAGATTACTTTTTCCAGGAGCATTCACAGGCATTCTGTGTCTTGGATAGAAAAAGAGGTCAGGATGATAAGGATGGTGATGGTACTCTGGAAAAAGAACTTAAATTAATTCATCTAAATCAAAGAGTTGAAAATGAAAAAAAAAATGCAGATGATCATCAAAGGAAGCAAAAGGGATGCTATGAAAAGAATTAATAAATGTCCCCAATCAGAATTATGCACAAATTCACACAAAAGTCAAATACTGTTTTCCTTCACAAAAATTCCAATATTTTGTTTAAAAAAATTTTTTAAATGCATTTTTCATAATATCTCTGAGAGTAGAACCTCAAAATTAGAACGAATTTACCAAAGGTCCAAATTAAGTATTCAAAAGACATAGCATGAAAGAAATGAGCAGTTAAAATTAATCACAATTTTGGATTAGTGTTTTTGTATCCTTTGGGTAAATTCCCAAAAGTGGGATTGCTGGGTCGTATGGAAGCTCCATGTTTAGCAGTCTGAGGAATCGCCATACAGCCTTCCATAGTGGTTGGACCAGTTCACATTCCCACCAGCAGTGTAGAAGAGTTCCTTTTTCTCCACATCCTTTCCAGCATTTGTTATTGCCTGCA
>PVIJ01014602.1:0-39940 GCA_004024925.1 Scalopus aquaticus
GGGGGAGGAGGAGGGAGGGAAGGAAAAGCGCACAAAATGGAATAGAAAAGAACACAAGGGACCATGGAGATGGATCACGGGTGAATTGGTAGTGGGCTACCCAAGGGGAATACAAAATGTAAAAGACATAAATAACAATAAAAATATATATTAAAAAAATAAAATAAAATAATAAATAAATAAATATGAGGGAACTAAAGTACAAAAACCAGCATGTCATAAAAGTAGGAATCTACTCATTCATTCATGCATTTATTCATATGTCCAACAAATATTACTGATACATACTTTCCAGTATAGGTTTCCAGTGAGGTATAGGATACAGAGAGAAGCAAAATGGACATGTTGATAGGATTTGAATCTTGATCTTAGTTCATTTCACTTTCCACTCTAGTGCTTGTAGACTGAGTTGAAATAGGTCAAGAATTCACCTGATATCAAATCTAATAATATTCCTGCCAGCAAAAGCAGCCCATGCAGTTCCTTCCTTGTGAACAACTTTATAAAGGCTGTTTCTTTATAAAGCTAATAGCTAGTAACTATCAGCTATTTTAAGCTTATTCTGAGCCAGACACTATTATTAGTTCATTTTAATCCATGTCTCCCCCTATGGGATACAGAGAAATTTAATTTGCCCAAAATTTGCCCCAAAAGCAATAAAGGGGAAAGCCAGAACTTGAACTGGAAGGTTCAATTTCAGACTCTCCATTCTCATTTTGTTAAACTCCTATTGTACTGTATGTGAGTGCTAATTTAGTTTGTTGTCTTTAGCTAGTTTTGCCTTTTTTCTAAACAGCTTCACTTCCCTGTCCTCATTGTCTTTCAAATGTAAAATGGGAGGGTTATTTTAAGGGCCATCCCAGATATTTTGTACAATGTTGCTTCTGTGTCTTCATTGTTTCATCAGGTACCTAATACTTGATTCACAGAGCACATGTTGTAAGACCTAGATGTCCAAGAGAGAATGAATTAACACCTTCTGATAATCCATGAGATATAACCACACTGAGATTCTGTTTCTACAGTGAGACAAGTACAGATGGTAAGAAAATATAAATTCCTTTTCTCAAGCAAACACCACAATTTCCCATGTTCTGCGATGCTTCACTAATTGTAAACACTTGACTCACTCAGTAAAACTGCTCCAAGGAGAGGTTTGCAAACCCAGTTAATTAATTGGAATGAGGCAGATGACAACACCAGCTTTGTAGTTTTCAAAGGAAACAGCAAATACTTACAAATCACTGTAACTTTTCAGTCACTCCAGTTTCAAAACTAGCTGGCACTTCACTGAGAAAAGAACACCAATATGTATATTAAATAGTTAACCTCTTGTAGAATTCAAGATAAAACTTTTAAGAGTTCTCTTTTACGTGTGATATATCAAATCTAACTTTAAACCACTAGATTTTCAAGCTTCTGTAGTTAATGCATTATTTTTTTTATTTTTTTTTAAAGATTTATTTATTTATACAAGCTGGGGTACAGGCCAGAGGTGTGGGGCAGCGAGAGGGTTCACCAGAGACAGAGCGGGGAGCAGAACAGGCAGATCAGAAATACACTGCTGAGGGGAGCAGCGGGCGAGGCAGGAGAGGTCTGCCGCACCATGTGGGATTCTCCCCGGGCGTCGAACTCACATCGCGAGCTGCCGACAGCTCCACAGTGCAGCGCTCAACCGCTGCGCCACCAGGGAGGCCCCAGTTAATGCATTATTTAATTTAAGTATGATTATCATCTGCAGTAGGCAATTTTCAAAGACAGCAACCAATGATCCCTGTGTAATTCTCTCCCTTTCAGTGTGGGGCAACTATTGACTTGATCTAAAGCCATAAATACAAGAAAAGTGATAGAATGTTGCTTTCATGATCAAGTTACAAAAGACTGGTTTCTGTCTCCATAGATTCTATTGACTTCTCAATCTGCATCCTTTGATGAAGCAAGTTACCACTTTGAGAAACTCACATGGCAAGAAACAGAGGGTTGCCTCTAAACAATGGGAGGAACTGAGTCCTCAATCCAAAGTACAGGAGGAGCTAAATCCTATGTAAGAGCCACATTAGCTTAGAAGTGCAACTTTCCACACTGCAGCCCAGCCAATGCCTTCATTTCTATGAGAAACCAGCTCTCACCTGCTAAAAGCACCAGCTAAGATTTGACTGGATTCTCAACCCAAGGAAACTAACTGTAAAATACAGGTTTACCCTCTATCCAACAGTAGAGCATTCCTATGAAATTTTTCATAAGTCAAAATGGTTTAAAGCAAAGAAGCAATTTATATGAAAAATGTTTTAAGCATTCCCTGACCCAAAAAGTAAGCTATAATTTGGATTATATAAAATAACACATATAACCTAAAATAACACTCACATATAGTAAAAATAAGAATGATATGGTAAATGCAGTCTGTACAAAGACAATCCCAAGGAAGGAAATTGGCGGGCCGCTCTTGCTCAGGTAGCACTGCTGCTTTTAGAATGGCTGCTGCAAAACAAATGCTGAACACTAGCTTTGCTTTCCCCTTTTGTTGTACAAGCAGAAATCCTCCTGGGATTTCCTTCAGTTTGTAAAATAAGCAGTAAGTACATCTTTCATAAAAGTGAAATGGCTTAAAACCAACTTCAAAAAACATTTCAAAAATACCTGTAATAAATAGAAATAGTATTATAGTTTGGTTTGGGGTAATTTTTTATGCAACGATAGATATATAACACAACACTTTAGATAGTGTACACACTCACTAAAATTTCTTTTTAATCAATCCGTCTTAGCTATCAGCAGGTTCTGAGAGTCTTCACGCACAGGATCAGCACTATTTCTTGAGCCAAATCAGATCAAGACAATACAGTACACTGATAGTTTACATGCTTCTCTCCCAACAGAGTTGTTCTAAAATTTATTTCTCTATTAGTGTAGACTTTCATATACAAAGTGATCCTCAGATACTAGCTTTTGTGAGCTCTCCCCTTACCCCTGGCATGTTTAATTCCTTAGACAAGAATCTTTTACTCCTTATTTGGCCATCAGAAGAGCTAACGATTTATATTAAACATTAGGCATATGACCATGACTAATACTTGCCTGTCCCCTCTTAGGGGGCTAGAGCTGAACTCTCTACCCCTGGCCAAGATGTGAAGACCAATGACATATCCACCTGGAATCAGAAAATTGCTGCTTATCTAATATGGAGTTTAGAAAAAGAATATCAAAAAATGGTGACTTTTTTTAATTGCTGGAAGGGATTTTACTAATCATGTTGACTATTTATGAAATTTAAGGGTCTGGGTTACATGATTTTAAAGAAGATCTTGGAAGGCATGAAATTTAGAAAGTTGAAACTGGGCAATATGCATTACCTTTTGAGTGATCATCACAGTCATTCAAGGATCTTAAACTCAGCCATTATGAGCATCCTATTAATCCTGGGGTGGAGGGGGAAGGTTAGGTGAAACTCACATATCAGAAAATTAACCATTTTAAAGTAAGTAATTCAGTGCCAGTAGTACATTTACAATGTGCAATCACAACCTTTGAAAAGGAAAATACATACGGACAGCATCTGTTTACTATTGCCATATCCCCCTGTGGGCTTCTGACTGTATGGACTTAACTATTCTGGATATCATAAAAATGGAATCACACAATATATGGACTTTTGAGTCTGGTGCAACCTATTGGTTCTGATAAATAAACTTTTAGTTGTCAACAATCTTATCCTTAAGGGGCATATTACCTGGAGTAAGTGGAGTAAGATTTTTTCCTAGTCCCACTATTGTTTAGCACAGAGGTGGCGCAGTATGCCTGATCACAGAATTATTTAGAACTAGGCAGAAAAGTGTGCTGGTTTTATTTCTAAGTCCCCTATTTTGGTCATTGTTCTTATTCATGGATATGATCGATCCAAATGTGCAAAGGTATTTGATGCAGTTTCCATTGGAAGTTATTTCAACCTCTCAGGTTTTCTTTTGTCTTTTTGTTCCACCATATTTTTTCTTCTACCACTTAGATGGTGCACAAGAAAAAATTCTAAGAAATGAAATATGATTTGAGTTTATAGTCTACTTTCAAGCTAGACTCAAAGAGTACCCAAATAAATCAATAAATCAATCCAAAGAGATTGAAGAATTAGATTTTAACCAATTAACCTAACTTCAAGATTTCTTTGTTTCCTATTTCATTTCAATAAATCTAAAAATGCTAGAGATTAGTAAGACATAGTATAAAAATCTTCTCCTAGAAAAATTTCACCTCTAGAGGGCCAGCATTATATGTTTACTTTGAACTACCATTGCTCAAATTTCATGAGCTTCTCAGACATTAAGCTCAATGGCCTTAGTAGTAATACTGTCTAACTCTTCTGTTCTTCTCCAAACCCATTTTGGGATACTTCTTATAAAATACAAAGTGAAAGGGGTTAAAGAGAGAAGTCAATCCAAAGTCGTTCCTCAGTTGTTAAAGCCTTTGAACTCTAAGATACCATTTTTCTCCTTGTTGAATTAAATCATCTGAAGAGCTCTTCTCCTGAAAAGAAAAATTCATGGCTTGAGATAAATCCTGGATGATCTCAGAGACTATCCTCAGTGTAAGCATCAATGTAGCAGGGTAACAGATTTGTGTCCTGTGAGATGGTTGCCAATAGACATTTACACTGCAGTTACAAGCAGATATTAGGGGTCAGTCAATGATGTTTCTGGAAAAAAATACTCCAGTGGTATTATCAAACAGTACAAGAAAAGTGCTGGAACATTCGAGTAGGGTGAAACAGCACCAGCAGAAAAATGTGCAATGTATTATCATCAAGCATGGCTAAATCCAAAGAACTTGGGATGTCACTTAGTAATGAGCATTTCTTATGAAATCTGGATAAAAATGAAAAGTCTCCAAAAGTAGATCATTGTTCCCCAAATCATTCCCAATCTCTATTTATAAAAGTTTTGATTACAAAGGTCATAGAAAGACCCAATTTTTTTTCTATTATTCTTCCTTTCATAAAGTGAAAGAGTCAACTGTACAACCTAGTAGCCACACAGGAAACCCAAAGATAGACTTTGTGTAAAAAGTATCTGAACAGTTTGAGTGTTCTGACTTGCGGATTTTACCTTAGGAAGCTGAAATCAAGAAGGAATGTCAAAGAAAATAAAATGGAATATAAATCATCACGTCCAAAGGCAAAAAATAGTATGAGCAATGTTTTAAACTCTCTCACACACACAAAATCTAGCAATGATTATTAGGATTTTAACTAAAAGGGAAATTCATATCAAAGTGACCCAAAGTTTAGGGATTTAACAGAACATTTTGATGGTGAGGAAGAATTTCTGTTATTTGGACAAAAAACATTTGGTGGTTTTTTTTTTTTTAAAGAAAATCAAAATCCTAATTTTACTATATGTGTGTGTATGTGTGTATATACATACATGTGAGCACCATGTAAAAACTTGCAGGAAAAAAATCACAAGCCTGGGCCTCCCTGGTGGCACTGGGGTTAAGTCTCAGCACTATGAAGCTATCAGTAGCTACTGTAGCATGAGTTCAACCCCCCCATCAGGGCGCTAACCCACATGGCACAGCAGACCTCTCCTGTCTCACCTGCTGCTCCCATCAGCAGTAATCTCAGTAGAATTGCCTGTCTGCTCCCTCCTCTGTCTCTGGTGAATCCTCTTATCTCCCCACCTCTGGCCTATACCCCAGTTCTTGTATGCATAAATAAAATAAACCTTTTTTAAAAATTTTTTTAAATTCACAAGCCTCTTATTCTTTTTCAGTGAATTCATTAACATTGTGCCAACTTTGTAAGTAATACAGATTTTATACAATTTGGTGTTTTCTTCAATCTCATGTCAGAATTACAAAACTAAGCAAAGAAACGTTACCTTCCTTAGAGCTTTTACATGTAGAGTTTGCCTGAATATTACTGTTTTATTACATTTATTTTTATACCTTTTAAATTAATTTTCATATGACTGTATGTATTTAGACATATACAAATACATAACTGTGAAAATTAATTATTTTAATTAAGCTTTTTAACTTTGTCAGTACATAAAACAGTGTGTGTTTGTACATGCATGTGTGTATAATTAAATTTACCATCCTAATAAACTGTAACAATCTCCTTAAAAGGCAAGTAAACCATATGTACTACTTTGTATATATATTCACATTTCTCCAAAATTATTTTAGGTGGTATTACCTCAACAACTTATATTAATTACTTCCCTTATTAAAGTAAGCAGCTTTTGACTTTCCAAATGTAAGAAAAAATAGGAAGACAGGACCCAAAAACAGTTTGGTTAATTCAAACTTTAAGTTAGAAAAGTAAGCATACCTTCCATATCACACAAAGATATTTGCTTATCTGCTAAAGTATAGTCATTTATATATAAAATAAGAAGCAAAGTAATTAATACTATATTTAGTAACTTAGATTTGCATCTTGTGCTTACGAATTGCCAACATCCAGTTTATGAAGTAATTTAATATTAGTCGATGGTTCACTAAAGATCTGCAAATTACAATCTAAGTTAACACATTATGTCCACATGATTTATAACATTACAAAAATTCTCAAGATCAACCCTTTTTAAAAGGCATACATTACTACAAGTTCATATAATTAATTATCAGCCTGTATTATTGCAAATATAAATAATGTGCAGAAATAAAGATTGATTTACTAAGCACACAGAAGTTATGTAGAAATTCAAAATTTTTTAGAAAATCCTAAGTCATGAGAAATCTAAATCTAAATCTAAATCTTGTCATAAATAAAACATTGTGGTAACATTACATTTATGTGTTGTTGAAATCAGGGAGAACAAATAGAATTGTTTTCAAGATAAAGTTAAGAGCCTCTAATCTGACTAAGTCATCAGAGTTCCATATTTGTATATGTCTATTTCCATTTATCATAAATATCAAGAATATTATGTAAATTGTTTTAATGTAATCTATGTTCACATATCAAGAAAAATATATTTATAAGCTCCCTCATGACAGAAGAGGTCTGTTTCTCTCAGCTCAGAACCCTATATGCCACGCCTCTCCTTCTCCTTATCCATCAATAAGACTTACCAATAAGTGTAAAATTATCTCTCTCATTTGTCTGTGTCTTGCACACCCATGCACACAAAATACCTACACCCCAGCAGTGATTCAGCAATCACTGTGCTAACAGATCCTCTCAAGCAGCCCTGATTCTCCTTTCAAAGAACCCTAATTCATGTAGGAGCCTGCAATGATGGTTCTCTCAGCCTGAAGATGTCATTCAAAAATGTTTCGGATACCTTATGCTGTTCTCTCAGAAACCAGAGTCATCTTGAGCTGAGTCCTAAACTGATGACAGACTACTGCTTCTATAAGCTTTGGTTTCACTTTTTTGTCAAAAGATCTATTTTTTTTTCTTTGTCAAATGCCCTAACTCTTGTCTTCTCAACAGTACCCACATCTATCCCTGAAAAGATCAAGCATTCTTTCTAAATACAGAAGTACACCTACTCTTAGATTTCACAATAGCCAATATTGACCCTTAAAGAACACCAACAGAATAACTAAATAAAACAGAAATAAACTTTTGGATTATAAGAATAATTAGTGGTTACTCAAAGGGGATAAGAGTGGGGGGTTAAATCAGGAGGGAAAAGGCACAATAGTATGTATGTTCAAAAACAGAATTGAACTTTTAGTGGTAAACTTCATGTAGTTAATACAGATTATCAATGATTATCAACGATGTACACCTGAAACTTACATAATGTTATAATGCATTGTTACTTTGCTTAAAACATTAAATTAGAGGCCTCTCTGGTGACGTAGGTGTTAAGTCTCAGCACTATCACTGCTACTGCCTGAGTTTGATCCCAGGCCGGGTAGCTAACCTACATGTGGCACAGCAGATCTCTCCTGTCTCACCTGCTGTGCCCCTTAGCAGCGTATTTCAGCAGACCCACCTGTTATGCTCCTCACCGTCTCTGGTAAATCCTCTTACACACCTTCTCCCCCATACCTCTGGCCTCCACCACAGTTTTTTTTTTTTATGCTAAAAAAAAAAACACATTAAAAGATTGGTTCCCACTATCCCCACCAATGAGTAATGGAAGGAAACACAACCAACTAATAATCTTCAAATATTTATGGATTATCTCCCATGTTGTACTCAGCTATGTCTTAATATATACTGTCAAACAGAGCATCTACAAAAAACTTAGTCAGTCACATAATAACTTCAGAAGAGGCATTATTATTTCCACTTTTATTATCAGGAAAAATAAAGTCCAATGCTTTAAGTGACTTGTCCAAACCAGAATACCACTAAGGGGTTAGAGTCCAAATTTTGGCTAAAACTAATTCTGATATCATGCTAGATGTTCTTTTTACAGCCTTTTCATAGATGCTTTGATATTAATACTTTGAGCTGCCTAATCTGAGCCCTCCTCCATCCTGCTGGCCACCCTCCCCACAGAGCACCAACGAGATAGGCTGACATTGTGTGTGTACCCTATGTAAGGCATTGTGCCCCTCAAAGATGTGTTTTCTGCATGTTCTCTGGAAACCGAAAAAAAAAAATCAAAATGCAAATATTTCTGAAAGTATCACATTGATAGAAATTGATGTTAAAGTATAAACTGGGAGTCAAAAATCAATGGAACTACCATCTGTTTTTAAAATCCAAGTGCAAAAAGTGGTTTTTGCATTTCTAAATCATTAGAAAAGGAATTTTTTAATAACAGTATTTTGTGACATCAATACTACGTGAAACCCAAATTTCAGTGTTCATCAAGTCTTGTTAGAAGACAACCAAACTGATCCACTTATGTATGTCCGTGGCTGCTTTTGTATAACAACAGCAAAGTTGAGCCATTGCAGCAGAAAACACATAGCCTACAAAGTCCAAAATATTTACTATCTATCTCTTTACAGGAAAAAAACAATTTGCTGATCCCTACTATAGATGATTTATCACAGCCATTTAAGGAGCAAGATTTTTTGGTTTGTTTGAGAAGGCTAGAGAAGCAAGAAGAGAGGTGTGCAGGGATAAATGGGTGTTTAAAACCAAGAGAAGTGGTGCCATGGTGAGGGGGAAACAAAAGAATTCAAAAAGAAGAAGATTTATCAGCCTTATAACATGGCTTAAATCCACTTGCAGGCATGGGAAATCAAATGCCAATTATCCACTTTCATCAATCAATTCTAACACAAATAAAGGTGATGAAAATAATTAACATAATAATAGCTAGCATATTAAATAGTACTTCACATGGGCTTGACACTGTGCTAACTACAACTACGATGCACACGTCATCTCAGGGTAACTCTAACAATAATCACATGTAAGAAATACTGTTGCTCCACTTTTCAGATGAAATAAAGGAACAGAAGATTTGACTGATTTGACGCAAGGTTGCAGGACCAAACTGAGGAAGCTCAGAGAAAATCTCTTATAAATTACTATTATTCCTCTAAAGGCAGTTGCCTTTGTCAATCAAGCAGTGTTGCTCACAGGAGTTATCCAGCTCTTCTCCTGGAACGGTCCCAGACTAGAAATTCAGGCTTTGATTTTGAAACAAAAGTCACCAGCCTTTGAGGATATATTTGATTTTACAAGTCATGGGAGGTCAAGTCAAATGGTTTTAGCTAAAAACAAGTTGTTCCCTGTTAGTACAAAAAACAAATTTCAGTAAATTTAAAAACACCAAAATTATACCAAGCATCTTCTCTGACCACAATGGTATAAGGTCAAAAATCAACTATAAGAAGAAAAATAGGTCACAATTAAGTGGAGATTAAATAACATGCTACTGAACAACTACTGGGTCACTGAAGAAACAAATGAGAAGTCAAAATTTATCTGGAGACAAATGGAATGAAAATACTACATGCCAGAATCTTTGGGATGCAGCGAAAGCACTACTAACAGGGGAGTTTATAGCAATACTGACTAATCTCAAGAAACAAGAAAAAGCTCAAACAATCTAAAGGAACTAGAAAACAAACAAATAAAACCCAAAGTGAGAAAAAGGAGAGAAATAATAAAAATCAGAAAGGAAATAAATGAAATAGAAAAGAAAAAATGTAAATTATCAGTGGAACAAATGTATAGCTTTTTGAAAAAAATCAACACAATCAACAAACACTTGGCCAGACTCATTAAGAAAAAAGAAAAGACTCAAATAAAATCAGAAATGAAAGAGGAAACATTACACTGGATACCACAGAAATACAAAAGCCCTTAAGTGACTATTGTAACTATCTGTACGCGACTAAATCAAACAACCTACAGGAGGACAAATTCCCCTAATCACACAATTTCCCTAGATTAAGTCAGGAAGAAACACATCTTTTGAACAGACTTAACACAAGTAAAGAAATTGAAACAGTATTCAAAAACCTACCCCAAAACAAAAGTCCAGATCCACATGACTTCACTAGTGAATTCTACCAAACATTTGAAGAAGATCTAATATCCACACTTCTCAAACTCTTTCCAAAATAACTGAAAAAGAGGGAACACTTAACTCCTTTCATGAGGCCAGTATAAAGCTGATACCTAAACCAGACAAAGACAAAAGGCACAAAAAGACAATCACAAGCCACTTTCTCTGATGAACATAGATGCAAAAATCCTTGACAAAATAGTAGCAACCTGAATTCAATAGTACATTAAAAAGATCACACAGCACTACCAAATAGGATTTATTGCCATGATTCAAGGATGGCTCAGGAATTCCAGTTCAACATATGCAAATAAGTCAGTATGATTCATCAAATCAATAAAATAAATAAAAATCTTATGATGACTTCAATAGTTGCAGAAAAAAATAACTTAATGAAATTCAGTATCCATTTATGATTCTAAAAATCTCAACAAAATGGGCATAGAATGAACATGACTAAAGATAATAAAGGTCATATGTGATAAATCTATAACCAGCGTCATACACAATAGGGAAAAATAAAAGCTTCTTATTTTAAGATCAGGTACAAGACAAGGACACCCAGTCTCACCACTATTATTTAACATACTACTGGAAGTCCTAGCCAGAGCAATTGGGCAAGGAAAAGAAATATAAGTTAAATGATGGAAAAAGTAAAAGTGACATAAGCAGATGACATGGTAGTATACATATAAAACCCTAAAGACTCCACAAACATAAACCCTAAAGACTTCACACACACACACACACACACACACACACACACACACACACACAACTATTGGAAATAATAAACAAATACAGTAAACTTGCCAGAAAAAAAAATCAGTATATATACCAAAAATTTGTTTCCTTTCTTGTGCAAACAATGAACAAGCAGAAGGAGAAATGATTAAAACAATATTATTCACAATCACAGCAAAAAGTATAAGATACCTTGGCATAAATTTAACCAAGAATGTGAAGGCCCTGTTTACTGAAAACTATAAAATACTGTTCAAGGAAAATGAAGCAGACACAAAGGAATGGAAAGACATTCTGTATCATGCACTGGAAGAATAAAAATTGTTAAAATGATCTTTTTGCCTAAAGCAATACATTCAATACCTGCCCTATTAAGATCCCAATGATACAGAGACAAAAAAAAATCCTAAAATTTATTTGAAACCACAAAATACCTCAAATAGCCAAAACAATCTTGAAGAAAAAAGAACAGAAATGGAGTTAACATGCTCCCTCATTTCAAACTATTCTACAAAGCTACAATAACCAAAACAGTATGGTATTGAAATAAAAACAGGCACACAGATCAATGGAATAGAATCATGAGCCCAGAAATAAAGTCACAACATATGGGCAAGCAATTTATGAGATAGGAGCCATGGAGAAAGGAAGTCTCTAATAAATGGTGCTGGGGAAACTGGGCAGTCACATTTAAAAGAATGAAACTAGACCATTATCCTATACCATATACTAAAACAACTCAAAATGGATTTAAGACTCTAATGTAAGACATGAAACTATAAGATGCATATGAGAAAACAAGTAACTATATGGTCCTGTCAGTTCCACCATAGTCACCAGTGTGCTCCCCATTTATTCTGTAATTAAAGGAGATAATAATGGATAAAATGTTTTCCCCATTCCTCTCTACCAATAAATATCCCTCCCTTACTCCTCTTCAAAAGTACCTTGTTGGAAAAGTACTTGTAGGAAAAGAACTAACACTCTGGAACAGGTGAATGCCAAGAAGCTGGCCTTGAGTGTCACAATGGGGAAGGACACTACTATCATCTTTGATAAAAATCTCAACCAACTTCTTTCTAATCTGCTGTGGAGACAGAAAGGGACTACAATTACTGAGCAACTTTCATGTTCTATACATTTTGCTGATGATTTATTTATACATATTTATTTATAGATATTCTATCTAGTCTCTCTTACCTGTACCTGGTTTTATCGGAAAATTATGAGTGACTATTTTCCCAACTATAACTAGTGTTCTTCTTGATGCACAAAGCGGGAATGATCTACTTACTTGTTTCTTTTTATTTCTTTAACTGAACCTCCAAGTACAGAGGCTGTGACCACTCTTTATTCTAACTTTATGTCCACGGAGCCTATCACAGCATCAATATTCAAGATGTCTAGGATGAACTGATGCACTAATAGTGTTTTAGGGTTAGTGAAGAAATTTCCTCCTACCCCTCTAGGTTCTTCTTGGGCTTGTGGAGCAATCAAATTAACATCAGATTAGTGGGAGAAAAGAATAAATTTGATTACATTTATTCTGATCATCTACATGTGTGTAAATTCTAAAGTGAATGGGGTAAAATGAAAGTATATAGCCTGAGCTAGGAATGGGACAGGGGCCTGAGATGTCAAGGAGAAAGGAACTCAAAAGCACAAAAATCAGATGCTCTGTAACTAGATGCTTGTCTTGCCATATGGATAGGTATCTCTGATAGAAAGGTTTTTCTGGTGAAAATCCTATTATGGGTACCCCTCCTCCCATGCCAGTCTTGGAAGAGGTCTTTCAGTTTCCAAGGAAAGCCAGGTGAAGCAAGAAGAGGAGTACAGTGCACAGCTTTTGTGTTTTATGAAACTTTCAGCCTAGAAGGCACTTCAGGATGACACACTCTTCCCAGAGCCAGGAAGGTGCATTCCTCTCCTGTCTCAGCTGAGCTTAAAGCCCCGCATGTCTAAGTTTCCTTTGGCCAGAGAGAGGAAAGGATGCTAAGATGGCTGCACAATTACCCCGATTAGTTTACAGGCAGCTGTTATGACCTCCAGCAGGAAAAGGGCACCTTATAAAATGTCCTAGCATTTCACAAACGTTTGGGCATCAAGTTCTCTAATCTCAGGTTCCCACGTGACTCTATAAATCCATTTTTCTCTTCTCTCATGTCAAGTAGAGCTTGGCTTAAAATAGTCCACAAACCACCCAAGTAAATCCTTTTCTTTGTTTCTTCAAATGGTGTCGATGAGATGTCAGTGCACACATACACCAAACTGATATAGTATCGCTAGCAGTGTCTCTTTAAAGAGGAGGTCTTTTGGAAGGCAGGTCACTCTACAATAAGAGCCTTTTGCTGTGCAAGGTTCAGAGCTGTTGCTGTGGCAACTCCTGCAACCTCAGCTGAGTATCCAAATAAATAGTTTGTCCTTTTTTCCCTGCCTGAGTGGGGGATGGAAGGGAAAATGATGAGGGGGGATCGCTGAGACTTGCCATTGGCATCTTTTTGGAGTTCTGGAGTTAGTGAAAAATCTAGGTTTCCTAAAACAAAGAAAGAAAAGCTCCGGAAAGAGCCTACGCCCCTCAGACACCGCGGCTATAAAATGGAAGGAACTGCGTGCTGGAACCTGAGCAGGAATCATTGCTTTAGAGAGAAGCTCTAGGAGGCAAACACCCAGGGAGAAAGAAAAGAAAGCTGCGGGGCAGCGGACCCCCTTTCCAGCTGAGGGCCAGGCCTCCCTGCTGGGGGGTGCCGGCAGCCCCCCTGCCTCCCCTTTTCGCCCCTCCTCCTCTTCCTCCCAGCCTCCTCTAAATAACGCAGTATCGCTGGTTAAACAAAGAGAGTGGTATACATTTTCAAAAAGCAAAAATCTTTTCCTTTCGTGTAATAGATGATATGTGGAAAATCAATTACAAGAAATGGCAGGGCAAATAACAACAACAACAATATAATAATAATAAACCGGGAGCATTTGTCTATTTGCCTTTAAATTGTTATGTTCCCCCTTTCTCTGCCCCCCTCCCTGACTCTCCAGCCCAGCGCAGGCAGCCACCGTGGTCCCACCCCACCCCCCAACCCTTTTATTATCAGTTGAATCACGTCTAGTGCCAAGCAAAAGGTCATTTCAGGTCATCTTGGAGATGAAAGGACTGGGTAATGTATGTGAAGGTGCTGGAATTGGCAAACCAAAAAGAGCGAGAAATGGGGAGAGGGAGCCAGAATATGAGATGCTCCAGCATTCTAACAAGAACACAGTTGTGCCAGAAAGACACAGGAAATGTTTCAGAGCGTGACAAGTGCTACCTAATCTGTAGCTAATTCCTTATAAAAATAAGAATGTGGCATATACTGTGTGATGGCAGAAGAGTAATTAAAAGTTTCTAATTGTTCTCACCGGGTACCTCATTTCTGACCATTCACCAGTGAGAGAAATGCTGTCCTGTTCGTACCAAGAGTCCATGTTCTGGAAACTAGAGCCTTGTAAACGAGGGCTTAGGGGACTTGTTCTGCCTAGGTTTAGAGCCTGGAATCATTGGGGGGTAAAAGGGGGGTGAGTGAAGGCAGCTTGTTGCCTTCCTGAGAGAGGTTCAGAACCGTGGTGGGGAGCAGTAGCTGCTTCTGTTGGTGGCAAGCACACATCTCTTTGTTTGAAGGTAAGAAAAAACAAAGCAAGAACACAAGAAACTTGCATACATTTTTTTTCTGCAGTATTTACTGCATAGTGCTGGCCTTGGGGGAGGGGAGAGTATTGGTTGTTTTTTTTAATCGTCTACTAAAGAAGATGCCACTACCTCCTGTGAGTTTTATATTCAATGCCATTTCAATAACACAATGAGTGTCTCTGAATTCTTGCCAAGTGCATTTTCCCCCTTCTTTTTGTTCTCACTGCTGCATTTGAATGTCCTGTATTTGCCTCACTAATTTTTTTCTAAGAAACAAGGACTTTTTTTTTTTTTTGGCAATAGCACAGATGCCAACAGCAATCTATCAACGAAATGGTTTGCTCCCAGATTTTGAAAGTCTCTCACATGGAAATTCCCCCAACACCATCCCCATGGCCTCCTATCTGTTTCCTCTCTTCTTAGTCAAGCTTCCTGTATCATCCTCCATCCCTCCCACACCCACAGTACTTCAAAAAGGGAGGCTTTTAAAGTAACCAGTTAAAGGTAAGCTGATGAGGCACAGGTCGTATCATAGTAAAGGCATCTGGAAAATAGCTCTTTGCAATAACTATCATCCTAGAATTTGGCACCTGCTGGAAAACCTGCCCCCATACACCCATTCCCCCAACTCACACCATTGTACATTCTCACTAGAATTATAGCAGTTCCCTCAGTAGTAGTTCTATATTTCCAAAGAAATGTGAGTAGTTTTTGTTATTGTTACTTTTGTTGTAGTTGCTAGCTGCAGAAAATTCAACTTTCTGGGAACTGGGAGAGAATGGACTACCATCAGTTCACTGGGAGAGAAGAGTGAAGGAGAGGGCATTGTGCAGAATGGAAAGAAGGAAGGATAGAGAAGAGTCCATATGGTTGGAAAACAATCTTGTCAAATTAATACTGAACTTCTACTAATAAGTGGGTGAGAACTGACTGATGCTTACACCACTCACAAAATTTGGAAGCCCACAATTAACCAATGAGAGCTCTCAAAGTATCAGTCATTTTCCGTTGGTCACATGCACCATTAAGAAAGACCCCAAGGCAAATCTGATCACACAGTCTTGGCCATAGGGAAGATGGCATTTTCCCTCTCATAACTATTGCTGTTGAACAACATTGAATCATACAAATGAGCAAAACAAAAAATATGCCCCTGTAAATGTTCTTATCTTCCTAGGTCTCCTATAGAGCCCTAAGGTTGACCAGAAGTTTCAACAGATTCAAACTACAATCAGGCATTTCCCAGGGCCTTCCTGAGAAGGAAGAAAGAGGGAAACTGGATGTTTCCAGATTAATCATACACCTCATACGAATATAATTTAGTCCTCACAACAACCCCAATGTGTTTCAGTACTATTTCACCCACTAATGAGGAAACAGACACCCAAAATAAGTAACTTAGAGACCATTCCTCTAACAAAACAAGGGAAGGAAGCTCATATTTATTTAGACTCCCCTGTTGCAGAGACCAGGCTTAGCTTATTACACATAAATTTCAAATAACCCAGTGCCAGGCATAATATTGTCTCCATTTTCTAGATGAATAAACTGAAATTGGAGAAGTTTGAGTAACCTGTCCAAAGTCACAAAGCTAGTAAGCAAGGAGCCAAAATTCACACTCAATTAGTCTGACTCCCACAGCCCTTGTTCTATCCTCACAATTGATGCCTCTATTATCAGTCTGAGAAGGAAGAATGCAAGAATGCAAAACTGGTTCTGAGCCTCATTCCCAATATGATATTACATATCATCTCCTCAGTATCTAGAAGGCAGAAAAATTTATCTTGGCACTTGTATAGAAAGTGTCCATAAAAGAACATCACTACAAAGTCCCACAGACCTAGAAGAAAACATTCCAGAAAATTCCATGGAGGATGACAAATAGCCTCTTGGTCTGCTTTTGAACTAAGACCTCATAGCTGACATTGGTTTTCTTGGTGTTCCAAAGACACCAAAAGTGAAAGATCAGAAATTTCTGGAGCCTACTCTCATCCTCTCTTTTTACTATTGAGCCTAAGACCATTCTCAAAGCCCATTTATCACTTGCAATTGACTTGGCTCTCTTAGTGACTGGGATTTGTTTATTCAACAATTATTGGGTGCTTGCTAGGTACCAGGCAACATGATAGATGTTGGGGTTACACCCAAGTTTGTGCAACTGATGAAATAGTTCTGCCATTCACTGTTTTGGGAACATCAGAGGAGGTGGAGGAAAAAAGGAAGAGAAGGAAGTTGGGATGGAGTGGGTGGAGAAGTTAATGAATAAAGATTTGGCAGACTAAACTAAGTCTAAGTGCCTGCAGAAACACCCGCTGGAGTAAGAAGCTGGAATTATGGGTTTGGCTCTCAGGAAACATCTAAAATAAAAATATAGACTTGACATACAGCAGATGGTAACTAAGTCCTGGTAGTAACTAAGATCATCCAGAGAAAGAGGGTAAAGTGGGAAGAGAAAGGATCTTAGATGAACAGAGACCCGGAAAGCATATTTAAGGAAAGTCTGTGATCATCAGGCATTTTCTCCAATTTCATATGCAACAAAATAGGCAACCTTTACATCCATTCATGCATTCATTCAACAAGTACTCATTGATCACCTACTATGGTTAAGCATTCATAACACATAAGAATAAGACATGATCCCTTGCCTTGAGGAGATATAATAAAAGTATTATAATAGATTTACATACAAAGAACAACTTTCATTCTGGAAGAGGAGGGAAAAAATTGGTGAGACAGAGGTTCATAGTGGAAATGAACCTTCAGCAGTGAATGAGATAGAAAATATCAGAAGAAACCTGACTTCTGTACCTTTGATGTGATATAGATACTTAATAAATGCTAATCTTGGAACCGACCAAGGGTATGCTGAGAAGAAACAGAATATAACAGAAGTATAAACTTGGGAACAATGTAAATGCAAATACAGTGGGTATGAGAAATATCAAGGAAATATATAAAAGAACAAGGCAAAGAAAGCTAAAGGAACAGTGTCTTTGCATTACTACAGAAAAGGATTTTATTAATCAGCTACAGAAGAGCAGTTTGGGTAAATTCCCCTAGTGTACCAAGGGGAATAAAGCATCTAATTGAAGAAACTGGGGAGAAATCATATTAGCCAAGGTTATCCACTCAACTAATAGAAAAGAACAAGAGGTACCTTAAGAAAAATTAGGGTTAGGGGTATTTGTTACAATGATGTGATATTAATAGAACTTTATATAAGGGAGATAGAGATGGGTCTAAGGAAGGGACTGGAAGCATGGACTGGAAAATGTTAGGAACCCAGACCTCAATCTACATCTCTTTTTCTCATGTCTGCTGGTCTGCTCAAACTTGAACCTTTGTCAACCAACTTTCTCTGCTTCTCAGACCACATGAGGGAAAAGGGTGTGTAACAGCTGACATGAAACCAGATTCCAAGTTAGAAGGCAGGAAAATACAGCAGGCTATCCTCCTGTGGCACAGTCATGCAACTGGGGACAGGGCATGCGGAAGGGAGAAATGAGAAAAGAATGTAGCTTCTTAATTGGACCTAACCCCTCACAATGTCCAGAAGCCTCTGCAATTGAGGCTCTGACTTAAAACCACAACTGTGCCTGGAGACTATCCCAAAAGATATCATCCCTTAAAGAACTAAAGACTAACAATGAATTGAGCTTCAGGATTAAATCAGGTCAAAATAGGATAAGAAAACAGACACTGATAGAGTCAGCAAAGTTGACCCCTGACCCCATAATAAGTACCTATCTGGTACCTATACCTATAATTACAAAATGCCTATGATTGTTCACATTTACTAGAGTATTTTATTGTGATCAAAACAGCAAGACCAGGACTGGGCTGACATGAGTGGGGCAGGCCATGCCAGTGCAGGGAAGCATCCTTTCTTGATTGAAAATGGTGATAGTTTGTCCATTGTTGATTACGGTGCTAATTTTTATGTTTAAAACATTGCATCAAGCTATTATTTCTCCTAATAACTGAGGTTTTTGTTATCTCCTTAAACTTTGCACCTGAAGCAGGTGCCACACTCACCTCGCCCTCATCCCCATTCTGCTAAACCAGTTGATGTTAAACATGCGATCATTTGAATACACCTTGTATGGAGAGAAGCTTAAAAGAACTTGAGGTCAGTTTAAGGTTTATTAGTCAACAGTGCGACCAACCCAAACAATTTAAAGGAAATGATCAAACCTTCCAAGGTGGAAGCAGTGGGGCACTGGTTAACCCAAGGGACTTTTGTCTACACGTGACTCTGGTGTTTTTGTTAAAAGTAAGCTCACTGAACATCTATATAGAAAACCCAAAGAATATACCCCCCCAAAAAAGATATTAGAACTATACTATTAACTATTAAGTTAATTTAGCAAGGTTACAGGACACAAGGAACTGTAAGCTAAAATATGACCCCTGAAACTTTACGTTCACATTCTAACCAATATCTATGGGTGTGGCCTTATTTGGTAATAGATCCTTGTGGTGTACTCAAGTCCAAATGAAGCCATATGAGGTTGGGGTGAGCACCAAATCCAAAGACTGGAGTCCTTACAATAGAAAAATTTGGACACAGAGACCCGCACAGAGGGAGAATTCAGTGGGACAACAAGAGACTAGAATGATGCACCACCCACAAGGCAAGCACTGCAGGCGACCCCCACAGAGACAGGGCACTAAGAAATAGGGAACACATTCTTCATCAGCAGCTCAGAAAGAAACTGCCTTGCTGGCATTCTGACTGTTGACTTCTAACCTTCAAAAGTGTGAGCAAATAAATTTCTGTTGTTTTAAGCTGCCCATTTTGTGGTAGTTACAACAGCCCTAGGAAACTAACATACAAGGTCAGTATGCAAAAATTATGTGTGTTTTAAAATAATGGTAGTGATCAACCAGAAATTACAAATTGTTTAATACCATTTACCGTAGCCTAAAAAATTGTGTCGGACTCAAAAAAACAGAGAATTAAAAAACGGTTGTCAGGGACTAGGCATAAGTGAGGAAAATAGGAATATGTTGGCAAAGGGTACAAACTTTAAGCTATACAATGAATAAGATCTAAGCATCTAATGTAAACATGGGCATTATAGTTGGTAACACTGTACTATATAATTGAAATATGCCAAGAGAGTAGATGTAAATGGTTTCATTTTTAAAAAGTTAATGAAATATATGAAGTGATGGATGTGTTAATAAAAAATAAAGTAAAATACTCTCAAAATATGAAATATTAAGGGTAAATCTAATAAAGTATGAGCAAAATTAATATACTGAAAACCACAAAAAATAGTAGATAGGTATTAAAGGAGATTAATAGAGAAAGATGCTGGAGAAATAGGTCATGTACATGGATAGGAAGGTCCAATATTAAGATAGCAACTCTATCCAAATTGATCTATAGATTGAATGCAATCCCATGCAAAATACCAGCAAGCTTCAAGAAACTTACAAACTAGGTCTAAAATTTACATGGAAATCCTAGCAGATACTAAACAATTTTGAAAAAAGAAAAATAACTGGAGAAACTGACTCCCTGATTTCAAAATTTACCATAAAGTTACAGTAATCTGCCAGTATGGTATTTTTAAAGACATACAGATCAATGGAATGGATGCAGATCTATACATATGTGGTGAGTTGATTTTCATTAAAGGGATCAAGAATTTTGGGGAGGATAAGGCAGACTTATTATTCTAAGAGTGACATACACATGCAAAACAAACTTCAACCTTGAGTTTGACCTCTACACAGAAATTAGCTTGAAATATATTATAGACATAGTTATCATAAAAAAGCTAAAACTACAAAATTTCCAAAAACACAGAACAAATTCTTTGTTAAAGAAACATTTCCTGTATAGCACAAAAATAATATAAAGCATGAAATAGAAAATTGATAAGTTAAAATTTTTGTAATTGAAAACTGCTTCTCCTAAGACACTAAAATAATTAATATACAAGTGATAAACTCAAAAAATATTTGCAAAACATATCTCATAAAGAAATGATATTCAGAATCTATAAAGTAGTCTCAAATTTTAATAAGAAGGCAAACTATCCATTAATAAAAAGGATAAAATATTTAAACACATATTTCACCAAAGAAAATACACATGTCAAATAAGCACACCAAGAGGATCTACATTATTAGTCACATGAAAATGCAAATTAAAGTCACAATGAAATATCACTATATACCCCCTAACTGGCTGAAATTTAAAAGACTGACAATATCAAGTAGTGGCAAGGATGCAGAGCAATTGAAATTCTTATATCTTGTTAATGGGAATGCAAAATGGTACAACCACTCTAGGAAACAAGTTGATGGTTTCTTATAAAGTGAAGCATACAGATACCATATGTTCCAGCAATGCCACTCTTGTGTATTTACCCAAGAGAATTAAAATACATGACCATGAAAAGGCCTTTATGCAAGTATTTATAGTAACTTTATTCTTAGTTAGCAAAAATTGGAAACAATTGCATGTCCATCCACTAGTGAATTAATACACAAATCACTATACACGCACACAATGGAATCACACACAGGAAAAAAGGAACATGTTATTGGTATGTGAAACAACTTGAATAAATATCAAAAGCATTAGATTAAATGAAAAAAGATTTGATTTACATAACTTTCTGGAAAAGGCAAACCTAAAGTGATAGAGACAGCTTATTAACTGGATAATAGGAATGAGATTTAGGCAGGAGATTTACTGTAAAGGAGAATAAGGAAATTTTTAGGAATTATGAGAATGTTCCAATCTTGACAGATAATGGATATATGGCTAAACATTTGTCAAAATTCATTGAGCTGTAGCCTTAAGAGGAATGAATTTCATTTTACATAAATTATACCTAAGTAAAACTGACTTAAAAATAAAGAAAACTGACCAAGCAAGGAACTGAATATTTATTTGAGTCAAATGCAAAGTTAAGTATTGTTAAAAACCATTTTATTTTTACTTTGGAGTCACAGATTAATTAAGAGTAAATGTAAGTGCAGTCTCACAAATTTTTCATAAATTAATATGGTGCATATTTTTCTATTTTATACACACCTGCACATGGGATGTATCCATGCAGTATTTAAAATCCTTCCATTTCCTCTTGTGCCCATTCTGACCTCCTGTTCCCTAGACTGTAGGATCCAACAATTCAGAGACTTATAAGCTAGCCTATGAAGAACTAGATTCATCCTCTTTTTCCAAGACCTGGGTGTCATCCCAGAAAAAGCACATAAGCAGAAAATACGATGCAAAAGATCTGATTCCATTTCCATCAGATCCACTATCTGGTTTCTTCTGAGAGTGGCTGATCTGACCCTTATTTGTGCAGTTTCTCAACACTGTCTGTAAAACTGTAGTGTATCTTTGAGAAGTCAGTTCTATAATTCAGGATGCAAAGCCATTTATCTTCAATGTATCACAGACACAGATTAAAGATCAGGAATAGGCTAAACGCAAATAGGTCTTCTGATGAAGATCAGCCTTGAGTGAGGAGATTGGAGTTGGCAGAGAGCAAGGGAAGGAAATCATCTAAAATGGGGGACCCAGAAGAGAACAATGAACATGTCCACCTGACTTGCTCAATAGAATTTCACTTGGAAAATATGAGTGTCCCACAGAGTCCACTCACCCATAAAAAGCAGACTTTCTATATTTCCCATGTCCTTTCTTTTCAAACTTTCAACATGACCAAGTTGCTTCCCAACCCCACAACATTCATGAATTTTCCTTCCCTACAAATAAAATCACTCCACTGCAGGAGTAGGTGGGGTTCGAACCATTTATCCTGACATGTTTAAATCTGCTCACTATCTGCCTCTCCACCCAAGTCTTTCAATTAAAGTCTTTCAGGTCTACTACATTTCATGATCTCAACCATCTAACTAAGTATTGCAATACATTATTTTTGGAAGGTACCAAATCAATTGCCATTTCCACACTGTTATTTATGCAGATATTTTATGGAGAATGCCTCTATTTCCGTCTATAGTCATTGTGTCCTGACAGTCCTTAAAGAATTTAGCAAGTCCCCCAGGAAAAGTCACTATTCTGGGTGTCTGGCATCTGCTAACTCAGTCAATCTTTGTACCTGAAAGGTATATTAAAATGTCACTAATCTCTAGTTAACAAAACTAAGGCAAATAGTTGAATAAACTACTTAAGGATAAGCAGAGAGTTTAAGACTAAGGATTCAACAGCAAATTTTAACTATACCAAAGTCATGCAGTTCTATATACTATTTTGTCTCAGCATTCTGAGCATATGTACATTACTTTTTGGTAATATGTGTTTGGGAAATGTTCAGATAAGGAAGGCAGAGACCTTTCTTCTGGACACAATCCCTTCAAGCTTTAGGATGACATTAAAGAATGCACAATTCTTCTGGAACATTTTACAGAAATATATTTGGTGAACAGCCTCCCTTCACTCCTACCAACCATTTCCAAAGCCTTGATTTCTCTTTGTAGAAGAGTCTTCATTGATGAAAACACATATGGACTAGCATAGATTCACTGTAGTCTTTCAAAGGATTTCAGAAATTACTTTTTAAAACAGATCCTGAGTTTATGTCCAAAGAAATACATAAGAATTTTCATGACCGATTTCTTTGTAAAAGTCCAACACTCAAAACAAGCCAAATATCCACTAAAAATGGAATAAATTAAAAAACAAAAACCATTGAATATTTATATAGTCATTAAAATCTACTGATAGATGCAATAAAAGTAAAAAATGAATTGCATTGACATAATATTGAGTGAAAACAATCAGACTTGAACAGAATATACTACAAATAAAGGCCATGAAGGAGTGACAGAACTAAATTTACCTTCTCACTCTAAACAATTAGAGAAATGATTAGTGACTACTGAGAGAAGTGAAACAAACAGATGAGTACTATACCTGCCCCAGCTTACCACCTGGGGAGACAGAGAAAATTGTCAACAGAGTTCATCACAGAAATCATGCATATGAGAGGACAAGGCAGAGATAACTTTAAAATACTCAGTGAAGAGAACTGTCAAACTAAAATTCCATACCCAGCAAAAGTCTTTCAGAAATGAAGCCAAAATAAAAACTTTCTCAGACAAACAAGTAAAATAGTTCATCACCAGCAGATCTGCACTACAGGAAATGCTAAAGAAAACTCCTCAGGCAGAAGGAAACCAACACTAAGTAGAAATTTGGTTCTACACAAATGAAGGGAGGACACTGAAGATGGTTAAATGTGTGTAAATATATATAAAAAAAACCTTTAAAAATCACTTACTCAATTTCTTTAAAAGACAACTGACTAAAGTAAAAATAATAACAATATATTACGGGCTTAAAACATTTGCAGGAGTAAGATGTGAACCACAGATAGCACAATGAAAAAGAGAAGAAATGGGAGCATTTCAAGGGCCTTACGTGATACATGAAATAGTTTCATATTTATTGTATTTTTTCAATAGTGTATTTGCATACATTTATTTCATTAAGAACACAATAAATTTAGAAGTAGACTTAATAAATTAAATATTAAATTAAGCTGAATCTTAGAAAAACTACTAGAAAAGGAATAATAGGTAACAATGCCAATAATGGAGGCAAAATGTAAATAGAATCATAAAAAATAATCAAAAAAGAATAAGAGGGAAGAGTAGCCCCAAAAAATGGAATAGAGAACAAAAGGCAAGATGATAAAATTAGACCTCAAAGAGTAGACACTACAGTAAAACTTTAACAGTATAATTTGGGTATAAACATATAGATGTATGTTATAAAATTTCCACTTTGATGTTTGAAATTTCCCATAATGTCAGAATAATGTTGATCAAAGAAAAGAAAAAAAATTAAATATATCTGCAGATTAGATAGATAGATGAGAGACAGAGATAAAGAGAGAGAGAGAGAAAGAGAGAGAGAGGATTCATTTCAAAACACAAAAATAATCTATGCTAATGGGTGTTGGAATAGTGGTCTCCCTTGGAAGTGTGTTCTGGGAAAGAGCTTTCTAGAATACTTTTGGGGGCACTGGAAGTGTTTTATATTTTGATCTGGGTGATGTGTGTGTGTGTGTTTGGGATCTTAACTACTCAGAATCTTAGTTTCAGTATTGAGATGCCACACAAGGGTTTCAACACCATCAGAACTCAGAATTCTGTACTTGCCGCCTTTATATTTATTTCACTCCCAGACCTCTCCACTTGTGTATTTCACCATCACATCAAAATTCTTAATTCTAGAAATTCATTTATTGCCTCAAAGTACCCCTCCTTTTTCTCTCCCCAGATTCCATCATCTTTTTGTTCTATATTGTCATATTACCCCATTCTTATTATTACCCTTTTGAAAAATCATCTTTGTTTTCCCTTTCTCTCATTCATCAAGGTTTTCTATCCTCCCTCTTTAACATATCTTACATGTCCCTATGACTATTCTCCTGCCACCTCATTGGGATAAACTTTTAACTAGTGTTCTGGCTCCAATCTCTCTTTGCTGTCATAGAACCACCAGATAAATCTTCCATTTGTGTTCACGGCACACCCTAACACTGGTTGGTCACCATTCTCTGTAGGATAAAATTTAAATTCATTAATATAACCTTCAAGGTCTTCTCTGCTAGCCTAATCTACTTTTCCAACCAAGTCTCCCTGTAGTCCCCAACATGTTCCCAGTACCCCACTAGTAGTAATCATTAAACTCTGCATATTCTTCTTTCTAGAACTTTGCTCACATTTTGATCCCTACCAACAATGTTCCTCCGCTTGATTATATCCAAATAGCACACATCCTTAAAGACAAAGACAAATATTCAACATTTCCCTAAGAAATTTCTGCAAAAACAACTTTCTCTTTGAATTACTTTTGTTAAGTCAATGGGTCATTCACCTGGCAGTATTGTTAGGCTACATTTCTATGTTCTGCAACATTTTTATGTGTCCACATTTTGTGTCCACATATTTGGAGGAAGCTCTCATAGAACAAGAGTCTTTCTGAGGGCTTATGAGATCAATCTGATATTTTGCAAGGGAAATAAATGATTCATCTGTAGCACATCAACTAGGAAATAGATTATTTGTGAAGTTATCTGTGCAGAATCAGAAAAGTGTGAGTCACAACTGCATCTCCAATCTACATTTCTAAAACTGCTGTCTATTTCTTTAATATTAGGTCATGAAACTGCATATTATCATTATTTTTTTTAAAGATTTATTTATTTATACATACAAGCTGGGGTACAGGCCAGAGGCGTGGGGCAGTGAGAGGGTTCACCAGAGACAGAGTGGGGAGCAGAATAGGCAGATCAGAAATACACTGCTGAGGGGAGCAGCGGGGAGGAAGGAGAGGTCTGCCGCACCATGTGGGATTCTCCCCGGCCGGGCATTGAACTCACATCGCGCGCTGCCGACAGCTCTACAGCGCAGTGCTCAACTGCTGCGCCACCAGGGAGACCCCATATTATCATTATTTAGAGGCACCAGAGAATTTTGACTCAATTGACAGGTGCAAATCAGAAAAACTGTGTTCCAGTTCCATTTCTGTTACTAGCTAGCCATGTAACCTTCAACTGGTCCATCTCCACCTCTTCTTTCACATTGACAAAAAAGAGAAATTTGGATTAGACAAGCTCTGAGGCTCTTCTCATGATAAAATTATATTGATGTTTGTCTTCTACTTATATTGCAAACTTCGCATTACCCTCCCCTCAGCAAGAGTAAGGGCTAGGCAAAAAGGCTTACAGTGATGGAACACCCATGTCATCTTAATTAATTCTTACCAGAGTCCCTGAAATAGCTATTGTTAGGGTACTGAGGGTTTGAACGACTTGTCCAAATTCCCACAGCAATTAAAAGACACTTAATATTTGATTCTCAGATTCCAAACTAACTCACTCCAAATCAAGTCTTTTTCTACTATTCAAGCAGCTCAATTAAGATCTGTTCAAAAAATGAACTAATAAATGAATAAACTAGAAACATTGGCCAAGAATAAATGTTGATATGTATTTACTCTGCATTTAAATAAGTGTTGTTGTAGTGTTCTATTGAGGATTCATGGAAATATTAGTACTATAATACTTAACATTATACAGCCTTTTATGATCCACCTACATTATGTCATGACTCTCACACCTTTCAAGCAGAAACAGCAGACATTATTATTATCACCATCATTAAGAGAGGAAAGCAACTATCCCTTGAACACAAGGTCACAGATAGATCATAGCAGTGGTTAAGCTCTGGGTTTTGCAGTTCCACAGACCTGAACTCTAATTCCATCGTAACACTCACTCAGCAATATTATGACTTATAGGAAATATATATACATATTTGTTCATTCAGATGACCAATATATATTTCTCATACATTTCTGTTCTTCACAGTTTCTAGCTCACAGCTCCCCTTGGAATTTAACTGGGAAGAGTGTTAAAGGTGTTTCTTGCTATGTTAATGAAACTTTCTGAAAGGAGTTTGAGGGGGAGATATAGTTGGCCCTGGTTGCCAGGGAAACCAACTTGACTAGAAGTGGGCCTTTCAGTACCACTTCCTGATTTCCCAGGAGAAGAGAGGATCTAGTGGTGTAGTTCAATTGCCAAGGGTGAATGATTTAATCACTTGTGCCTGTGTTTAAAACAAAAAAACCCATGAAAGCCCAAGAGGCAGGGTCTTCAGAGAGCTTTTGGGTTGGTGAACACCTGAAAATTTGAGGCAGAATGGTGTGCCGGGAGAGGGTATGAAAGCTCTGTGCCCTTTTTCTATGCATCTCTTCCATCTGGTTGTTGATTTGTATCTTTTAGGAACTTCTGCAATAAATCGGTGTTTAATGAGTAAACAGGTTTCCTGAGCTCTGTGTGCTGCTCTAGCAAATTAATCGAGCCTGAGGAGTATGTCCTGGGAACCGCTGATGTATGGCCAGTCGGTCAGAAGCACAGATAATAATCTGGGCTTACTATAGGCACCTAAAGACTGATGTGCAAATGGATTGTCAGAAACACAGCAAACTGTGGGGCTGCCTGGCTCTTCCTGGTATCTGAAGTGGAGGGCAGAATTGGGAGTCTGAGCCCTTCACCTGTAGATTCTAATGCTACCTCATGGTAGGTATTATCAGAACTGAGTGGAATTCTCAGATATCAGGGTTTGTTGATATGGGGAGACCTAGCATAACCATATTGAAAATTGAGCTGCACCACCAACTATAAAGCTGGCTTCTTTGTATAACATCAGATGAGTTACTTAACTTCTTCCTATTTAGGAAATGGAGTCACAGAAGTACCTACTCGTAGGATTTTTATGAAGATTGAGAAAAGGTAAAACACGTAGTACTGAGTTTATAGTAACCAATATTAACCCTTACCAACAGTCAAAGCACCACATCAAAATCAAAGTTGTATCTTCTTTCCACTTGACCTTATGAATTTTTGATACTTCCAACAATCTCCTTTGGATAAGATTTAAGACATAATTTTATGCTCAATTCCATGATTATAATAGGGCATACTGTAGCAAGCCAAAGGGAGAATTCATGATCTACCCTAAATAAAAGGTGACCTTCGAATTATTTTCCAGAAATGGTGATGGTTGATTTGCCTTAAACCATTCATAAATTCTCGCCCAGTCCCCAAATGACCAATTATTGCACCTGCAAGATGGTTCTGCCAATTGGAATGTCTTCCTAATTGTGGATCAGAGTTTTTCTCCAGGTAAAGATAACCAGCCTACAGGGGGACTGAATCCAAGAGTCTAACCTCATTAGCACCAAATGCTACACAATTGATTCAATCATTCCAGGCTCATATTAGTATCTATTCATATATATGAACTTTACCTCAAATGAAAGCTCCTCAGCTTCCATAAAGAATTAGTCAGGCCCTATTTTTGTTATGTTCCATAACAGAAGCTAGAAAGAAATTTTAGAAGGAAAATACTGTTTTTTTCTTTTTTCTCCCCATAGTCATTCACTATTAAAATACCTGGAGATTCAAAATGAGAGTGTTTATATAGTAACTCTCTTTGGTTGTGGGCATGCTGGCAGTAGATCAAAACCCCAGCCAAGTTTTGCAGTTGTAATTTTATTTTGATTTTAATTAGTATCAATTAGGACCAAAAAATAGACAGTCTGGATAAACAATGTGAAATTGGCTTTAACAAGTAAATTAGATATTTTGCAGGGAGAGAATAGGGTGCGGGGTGGGGGTGGGGGGAGATTCAAGGGAGACTCCACTCCTTTCTTCCAGCCCCCTGCTTCTCTCCTGAGGCTGCTGCTGCAGGCAACTCATGTTTTCAGAATGATTATTTACGTGGAAGTCTCAGAGAGAGAGACCCCTTATCTTTTTAGCAGCATCAAAGGTGAGGAACTCCTATATCTCAGATTGTCTCCCTACTTGCTAATGGTCTAGTATTGGGTCCATGTTTCACATACGAAGATTCTGATTCTTGAGTTTTTCAAGGTTTGTAACCCATAAGCCACTTCAAAGTTCCCTCTTCTGCTTCTTTTCCGACACCTTTTTTTAGGCCCAGGTTATCTTGTTAATGAGAAACTAACAGCTCTTTTTTAAAACATGTATATGTCTCTTAAAATTTATTGATCCAAAGGATGTTTGGTATACAATACAAACAATAACAAAATAAATAGTATTCTTTATCATAATCCCATGAAACCAACTTATTCTGAGTGTGCTTTCATTCAATGACTACTGCCAAACTCTTGCATCCATAGCTATTAGGAGAGGAAGCTCATTCTGGGCTCCAGACCTCATGTCCTTGCTGAGGATGCCAAGCTTTATGCCTAATAATCTTCTGACACAGAGCCATTTCTGTAGCTAGTCACTAGATAATTAGGGCAGTAAAGGTGACTACAGAGAGATGAAAGGAGTATGGCTTGGGTAACTTCTGTGTGGACATCATGTTGCCTTACAGGGCAGAGGAGTCAATTGCAAGTTTATAATGTGATGTCACTAAATGTGAAGTAGGAAAAGGAGAGCATCATGCTATTATATAGTATTTCCATAATGTAGATACAATAGTTATAGATAACTTGATGGACACAGATATTAGTGAAAGGTAGCAAAATATCAGAAAATAGTGACTGATGGGTATTATGTTTGTTTGCAAGATAATACAATGTAACTTAATTAATGTGATTCAATTGCAAGTTTAGTTAACTGTCAAGAATGACCATATTTAACAACCAATGGTCAAAATTCCTGAAAATGTACCCGTCATCTCTTGTGAGCCAGTTGGAGAGACCCAAGCACATCTCTGACTATGCCCTAGTTCAGTGGCTGCAGGAAGCGCTTATCCATTTCTTAACATTTTAAATCTTTAAGGTATTTGGAAATGAGGTAATAAGATGTCCCAAGAACTGAAGAAGCAAAACTGCCCCTTTTAGATGGACCACTTACTCTCTCTTACACCTCCTTTCCCTCAAATGCTTGTGTCATGGATCCCGGTCTCAGAATTTTCTTAATCTAATCAGAAACTGAGCAGTACAGATGGAAGCAGACAAATAACAAAGTTTCCAAACTTCTAAAGAGAGGAGGAATATGCCACTGGTTTCTCAGCCCTCTAGATCTGAGCAAACTTGGGTTCTAACCCCTGGTCTCCAGCATTTCCAGGATAAGACCAATGACTTCAGTTCCGCAGTTGACCTGGCCCTTGCGAAGCATGATTCAACTTTGTCTTTGTTGAGTCCAGGGTTTATTTTGGGCTATTTGGTTTTGAAAAAAGGAAATCACTGGGAACCTGGAATCATAATTAGTGATGATTAGATAACATGCACCCATATCCTCTTCAGCAAAGTATCATAAATCCAGCCTTTTAATTAGACACCAAAAACTCAGATCTCCTCCCTCTGCTGTCAGATACTAGGAGTGCATCAGGAAAGCTTCTCCCACTGTTGATTTCTTATTAAACAGAAAAGAAAAAAAAATACAACCAAACAAAAACACTAGCCATTTTAACTTACTGGTTTCCAAAATAATCACATTATCTCTTCATAAGAATCTATAGTATCAAATATAGATACATAAGTACGTATTGCATATAGCTATGTAATACATAGAGTATATATAGTATGTATAACATCTATTCATTCATCTGTAGCTGTAGATATATATTTTTTAAGCCAAGCTGCCACTTCTCCACTCATGTGACCAAGCAAGCTCAGATTGCATTATTAGCTGTGGAAATCTTGACCTAATTGTGGGTACATATGTTTGTATGACTAAAAACACTCTCGAATCCCTATAACCAGGCTAAATAGTTCAATGGTTGTCTTCTTCTGCCCTTTCTCTGTTTATACAATTAAACGGCAATAAACATATCAAAAAGAGTTTTGATTAACAGCTTGATGTTTTAACTTAACAATTAACCATGGACATTGCTCCAGGTCAATCCATATAGTTCTAACTCATAGAAAAGCTTTGTTGGAGGAGTGGCAGACTAAAAAAAGTATTTTGAGACTAATAATCTGATGGTACAGAAAGAATAAGAGCAAAAAGTCAAAGATCTCTTAATAAAAGTCTAACAAAATAGTACAGGAAGGAGAACCAAGGATCCTAACTGGAAAGGCAACAGAAGGAATGGAAAGGGATGAATCAATGAATGAATTATCAGGGAAAAAAAGAACCAATGACCTAAATAACTGACTGGTATAGGACAGTTAGGGAAGAGGGAAGAATCCAGGAAGTTTCCATGGTTTAAAATTTCCTGGAAGCCTAGAAGAATAGCTCAGGGGAAAAGTGATTATGAGGGCAAATTAAATGAGAAAAGAATGATTAGTTCAATTTTATACAGTCCTCACAGCCTGCCCTATGGATTTTGGGCTTGCCTGGCCAGCCTGTACTATCACATAAACCAACTCCTTGCAGTAAACTTTAGTATGTACCGCCGACTGATTCTGTTTCTCTGGTTGAATCCTGACTTACAGGGCAGCCTCTTTTATACACTAAAGTAAGATATAAGAAAGGGAAGGGAGAAAAGAGAGAGAGAAGAGAGAGAAAGAGAAGGGACTGAGGACCTGAGAGGAATATTCATGGGGAGAGTCCTCTATTGAAAAAAAAAAAAAAGAAGCTGTGAATTAATCTCGTCTCCCCATCACTGGAGTAATGTCATTAGGAGTTAAGCCTGTTTTTCCACATTTCTTTTGAAGCTTCCCATTGTCCCTGGCATACTGTCCCTGGATTGGTATATTCTTTGGTTTACTATAACGCTGTCCTTGTAAATCTCTGAATGTATGACCTTACTTCTGCTCTCCTGACTCATCTTGTAAGTAAGGTAGTAAATGTAGATGACAGATTTAATGAGGCCAGTTACATATCTTTATTGTCACAGTTCAGATAGGGTGAGGGGGGAAATCCTATGGTTTTCTCCAACTGTTTCAGAAATCTAGTTAAAAACAAAAAAAATGGAAAGGGCTTATGACTTATTGAGTGCCCCAATTATCCAACAGTAAGATTCTTACTTACCTTGTAAAAATTTTGTCTATGATCTTGAGTGTATTGTCTGCAGAAATGACAATGCAATCAAGGAACTGCCCAAAACAGATGGATCAACACACGACCTCCATCTGCCACTGTTTTATATGGATGGTGAGGGAATTCTTGTATATAATGAAAAAATCAAAAAAATTTAGTGGACAACTATTGATCTTGTTTTCCCAATACACTCACTTATTTCTTTCAGTCACACCAATTCAAATGGGTGGACACAAGACTTCAACTAAGCCATAAAATACCTTACTCCCTTGTTAAAGGAGAGGACCCAGGACCAAACCCAGTCAATCAGAATTCTCTGGGATTCACTCTGGAGTCAGGAAAGGAAACCCTCTGTCTCTGTCTCTCTCTTTCTCTCTCTGGGGATGTTATGAGTCCCCAAACTACAGGCTGATTTGCATGGTCACATGAGGAAGCCCCCTGTAAGAGAAGAGGATCCCAGAATGGGGAAGAAGGGATGGAGGAAGAATACCAGCAGTACTGCACACTAGTTTTAATTGTCCCCAGCTGTACCCCGTCCTTCCTGGTGATGTCATCCGATAACAGGCCAAACAAAACTGTTTAAGTGACTTGTACCCAAAAGAGTTTCAATTAATGCAAGTTCTAATCAAGGAGCTATTTCCATAGATTAGGGCAGCATAAATAGGACCATACACCCAGTTCTACATGG
The DNA here is from genome assembly GCA_004024925.1 of Scalopus aquaticus. Taxonomy (NCBI): domain Eukaryota; kingdom Metazoa; phylum Chordata; class Mammalia; order Eulipotyphla; family Talpidae; genus Scalopus; species Scalopus aquaticus. The sequence continues at coordinate 32,986 of PVIJ01014602.1, forward strand.
AGGAAAGCTTATATACAGGAAATGAATCTGGACAGGCTAGCTAAAAAGATCAGGGGAAGGTCAGGGATCAGCGTATCCCTGTGTTGTGCCGGCTTTTAAGCTATTGTCTTTTAAGCTATTGACTCTTAGCTCCAAACATACCTTTCTGGACTCTGCTTCATGATGCTGGGGCCAAGATTCAGAAAACATTCATTCGCCTTCCCCAGCTGGACCCCTGGTGGGCTGTCAATATGCTGTGAAATACAGAAAGGACAAGGGGCTTTTCCTTCCTGTTTCTCTAAGTGCTGCCCAGCAAGCTTTTCATCTGGCTGACATTCCCGTTCCCAATTGGTCCAGTGTCCAGTTTTTTGACACTCTCTTATCCCAGGGGCCTCCTCAAAGATACCAGCACCTGCTGAGCAGTACACCTTCTCTAGATGTTTGAGTCCCAGGGCTGCAGAGTTCCCACACCAAGTTCCTGAGGCTCTTGCAAGGTCAGAACTCCCTCCTTTAAGGTCCAAATCGTGACTTCATGGGGACATTCCTCTAAGCTTTGGTGTAGCACCAGCAAGGCACGGAGCAGGTTTTCTATGATCCGGGCAGATGGGTAAAGGAGGCTTCCTGGAGCCTTTAATGGCTTTTTCAGGCTTTTAATGATCTTTCTACCCCATTTGCAATGAGGCAACCAAGTGCAGGGCAGGCAGGGAGGCCTGGGGGCCAGGAGGCTGGCAGGCTTCCTAGACCCCAGCAAATCTTCACTCTTTCTGGGTTCCCTGGCATTCTCTTCACTGGTTTCTACTACACTCTGCTGCCAGGTCCTCCACAGCCTCAAGCCTCTGCTGCCGCCCTTATATGCTCAGTCTCCCAGCTCAGGTGCACGGCCACACCACACTCCAGGTGCTACCATCAGGCACAGGTATAAGACCACAGGTGTCGATCATTGATGTTAATGGCAGGAGGGAGGAAAAAAAGGATCACTTCCATTTACTCTACATTTCGGCTCTAACTCTGCAAGCTCATCTCTTCGTTCTCCCTTTCAGCAAAAAACTTATGAGAGATGGCTGCCTTCTGCAATTACTATCTCTGTGTTACCCTGTTGTTTTTCTTATGCATTTTCATTCTTCTCATGCCTGTTGAACAAATTCATAACATTAAATTCTCTGTCTTTAAAAATGCATGTGGTTTCTTTTTTCCAGATTGAACACCACTTAGGATTGTGTCTAAGAGTAAAGGTAGTTATCAAAGCAACATTACCACAGGCTCTAGGCTCCAGCTGTCTGGGAATTGTGGGTGGGGAGCAAGAATGGCATGGATTAGATGTTCGAGAGGAAAAGTGAGATCTTGTAGGTGGGGAGACTCTCTTGTTATTATTTGCAATCAGGAAGTTATTTTTTTCAACTCTCACTATGTTTTAAGTTTGTTACATATATTATCTTATTTAATTTTACAAAGTAGGTATTTTCATCCTTTCACAGATTGAGAGATGGAGGCTGAATGAGGTAAGGTCATTTGCCCAGTGTTACCCACAGTCAGTAGGAGATAAGAATCCAAATAAATCTTACACTAAATCTCTTGCTCACTGCCTCACATCTCCATGGCAGCCATAAAACAACTTATGTCCATCCTGATGCCACCTTTGGCACATCCCTCAATATGCTGACTGTATGTCTACTCAGAGGCCCTTTTCAGGCATAGAGGAGTCCCGCACCCAAGTGGTATTTCACACAGGGAGCTAGGAACAGTAAGCAGCTGGAAGGGCAGAGATGATTCGACTGAAGTATCCTACTAGTGTGGGTGAGGGGAGAGAGTGGATTTGGACCCTAGACATGGTATACAAGTCCTCGATTTAAAAGAAAGTATAAAATGTGAAAGGAATGAAATATATTTTAAAAAGTGGATCATACAGAAATGAAAACCATAATATACAAAGTGAACATTTTACTGGACTACAGGATATTAGAAGAAATATCAGCAAACTTGAAACCACAGCAGTAAAAACTATGGCAAGGGGGTGGAGGCAGGTAAATCAGATAAAGGGGTCAATTGTACAGTGGTCGATGGAAAATAGCCTTTAGGTAGTGATCATAATACAGTATATATAGGGGCTAAATTTTAATACTATATCCCTGAAACATACATGTTATAAGCCAATTCTACTTCAATTTAAAGAAAAATATTTTAACTATCCAAACTAAAATATAAGAGAAAAAGAAATTGATATGAACAGTCTTGGTGAGCTATGAGACAACTTCAAGTAGTCTAATATATGTATAATAAGAGGCCCTGAAATGGGGTGGACACATAAAAAGCAATGAAGTGGCTGAAATTGTTCCAAATTTGCTTTGTAACAACCATCAACTCACATTATTATCAAATTGCCAAGAAACAGTGAAAAAGTGGAAAGTTTAGACACAAAGTGAGAAAAAATTGTGCATTACATTGCCTAAGGGGGGGGGGGAACTGCATCATTCCATAGACTTCTTAGAGAAATAATGCAATCAGAAGACAATAGAACTATACCTTCCAAGTACTGAACTACTTCGACTCTTCAATAATGTATCTATCAATGAGTGTAGTGATAGTCCTCATCACACATAGCTGCTACAGTGATTTAATGAAATGACATCTTTAAAAAAAAAAAACTCTGCAGATAGTTGTGTACTACAACTTTAATAATATGCCATTATTGTTCATATTACTACTGAAATTTGAAGCAATCATATTTTTTATATCTATACTACAAATCCAAACTCCTATTATGATACTGGACTCTAAAGGATCTTTCAACTTCACCTCCCACTCTTCCAGAAGTACATTTGCCCAGTGGATCATTCCCTGTTCTCTCATCCAGTGCTTTCTCACTTGTGCTTATTTCCGACTATCCATTTTTCAAGGCCAAGTCTCCAATTATCATCCTTCCAGAAGTAATTTCTTCCTCTTTTATGTACCCATAATACATCACTTAAACCAATTTCTCAAAATTGAATTGCATCTGAATCACTTGGAGTGGAACCTGAGAGCTGTATTTTTACAAGCTCCCAAGTGCTGTTGATTCTGCTGGTCCAGGAGGTCTCCACTTTTCAGTAGCAAGGTCTTATGTTTTCATCATCTCATCAACTTAATAGTAACCATTTAAAGGAGACAACTGAGTTATTTTTGCCTTGGTAATTACCATAACACCTAATACAGGGCTATGCACCTAGCTGATGAAGGATGGATGGATGGATGATAGATAGGCAGATGATTAATTAATAGACTGATAGATAAATACATAGGTAAGGATAGACAGAAAGGTATAGAGAGAAAGACTTCAATTGCACTTTAGTCTCCTGCTTCCTAGTCAAATCCTCACTTCTCACTGGCACTTGAAATAACACCTATAGTCTCCTCCAAGGTATCAATGGATAGCTCACTATTCTGTGATAGTTACATTAGCTACATAATATTATAAGAAACTCATTAAGATTGATACTGCCAGCAGTCTGGGATGGTGGATTAGGGGTGCTTGGGTGGGAGGTGTGATGTGGTAATATATACCTAAAGCCATGTAAAACTATGCCTCTAAATCCTATACATTGTTGTAAGTCCAATGTTAACTCAATAAAAAAAAAGTTATCAAAAAAATTACAATTAAAATAAACGAGAAGACCAAAAAGGACACTACTGATGAAATCACCTACTTTGCAGAAGTTTAGAATGTGGATTCTCTGAAATTTTTCATTAAACAAATACAGTAAATACCTACAATGTCAGGGTAAAAAAGAAGTGCACGTTGTTTCGTGTTCTAAGACTAAGCTCATTCTAACTAAAAACAGAAGTATTCCCACCAGACTCTTAGAAACTTAATGGAGTCTCTATACTGAAAATGCTTCAGACGCTTTTTCTTCCCCTCCAGTCCCCAAGCCTTGTGCTCCAAAGGCTCCTGGGTAGCACCAGCTAGCCAGGTCTGTATCCTGTCACGTGACCAACGGGGCGGACTGTCAGCACCTCAGTATTGTTTTGTTCTTCAGGACTCAACATGTGTTTCCCCTTTTCAAAAATTACATCATGTCTCAGGAAATCTCTTTTCTCCAACAGACCCAGCAGATAATCTCCCACAATGCACTGCAAATAAAAGAAGACAGATTAATCCTGCTACAGTTGATTCAAGTGCATGTTCCTGGCAGTCTTCCTTTCCTAGTCCAGCCCAGCCAGCAATCCACGTGGTGCATCCCAAACATCTTACTCCCCAATAAAACCAAGAAGACCTAGATGAGAAATAAAGTCTGTACATCTGGGCCTCCCTGGTGGTGCAACAGGTTAAGTTATCCAGAGCCACTGCAGCACGAGTTTGATACATGCCCAGGGAGATTCCCACATGGCACAGCAGACCTTTCCTGCCTCTCCCACTGCTCCTCTCAGAAGTGTATTTCAGTTGATCTGCCTGTTCGGCTCCCCACTCTGTCTCTGGTGAATCCTCTCACCACCCTATACCTCTGGCCTACACCCCATATTGTATGCATAAATTAATAAATCTTTTAAAAAATTAAGTCTGTACATTTGCTGTGAATTTTGGTACTTTATTTTTACTGAGGTAACATTGGTTTGCAACACTATATAAGATTTAGGGGTATAGGTTCATACCTCTTCAGATGTGTCTACCTCACCACACTCACCACCAAAGCACCCTAATCCTCTACCAAAGTCCATTGAGCCTCCTTACTCCTGGACTCCCCACCTAGTTCCTCCCCCTCTGGTAGCCTTAGTTCTACAGTCTGACTTCTAGGATTTCTTTATATAAAGTGCGATTGTTTCCTGTACTGCCCTTTACCCAGAAACATGCCTGATGATAGTTTGACCTCCACTCTAACAACTATTTTAACCTGTTGCCAAAGAGTTGAGAACTGCAAAGCCATGAGAATTCCATTTCTTTAGCGATGCCTTTTCCGTTTTCCCAGAAGCCTAATAAAATTCCGTGTCGAGACACGCCCCCCCAAACATGGCAGCGAACAGACGCTAGGATCAGGCTCTCCTACAAAAAATCGATTTATGGAGAAAAATATCCCTAACTTTGAGAGCTGTCTCGAAGAGAACCGGATACCCTACGCAATACAATCAACCCCGGGGGTGCTTTGGACTTAAAAATAAACTGAAGAGTCGGAGTAAAGAGAAGAGAGGGGACATCTAATTCCACACAAAGGAGGAGCGGAGAGGAGAGATGGGCGGACCAGCTTCCCCTGAGAGCCACTGAATACAAGGTTAGAAACTGCGGTGAGATCGGAGGGCTCCGGCCAGCCGACTGAGAGCGCGACCCCCACTCCCCCACCCCACGACCCCCTTCTCTTCCCCGTGTGGCAGCCCTGAGGAGCAGGAAAGCGGGAGGGTCACTGTGTCCCATCCCCCACCTGGGGCTAGGTAACATCTCAAAGGGGAGAAAGTCCAAGCAAGAAACATCCCCCACTGGTTGCTAGGTGATAGATTAGCCAGAAAAAACAGTTGGGCTGGAAAACCTCCTTCGGAGACCACCTCTTTCTGGGCTTTAGAATGCAAATGAATAGGAGGGGAAGGATGGAATTTAAGGACTATTGACTGACAATCCCCAAAACCCCTCCCATACCTGTTGCTGAAAAAATCTCCAGGATGGAATTTAAGGACTATTGACTGACAATCCCCAAAACCCCTCCCATACCTGTTAAAAAAAAATCTCCTGCTGAAAAACCCTCTGGCCACACCCTCCCCTGCAAAGTGTCAGCATCTTGGCACACGGAGGGCAGCAAAAAACAAACAAACAAACAAAAAAAGACCACAGCAGGTGGTGAACACGGCTCAGCACTCGCCACCCCCCCCCAACTTCTAGGCGGCTGCACACTGGCACCCTAGAAACTAGGTGAGGTGAAACGCTGATCAACAGCCACCCACAACCTCCACCCCTGCACCCCTTCGTGGAGTAGCAGGCCCCAAGCAGCAGAAAACAAACTAAGACCAGGAGCTCCCAACCCCCCCCCACCAGACATAACCCCAGGGGCAGGAATAGCCCCAGGCAAACATCGGAGGAAAGGGGGGGAGAGGGGAGAAAGAATAGAAAGACTCCCAGCAGGACTAATGACAGCAGCAACAACAAGACAACAACATATGTCACTGTAAAGGAGGGGCTGAACCCCAGCAGGGGACCCAACCAGAAACCCCAGAACCTAAGAGCAAAAGGACTACAGAACTCCAAATTCGCATCTCCCCAATACATTATTTTCTTTATTATTATTTTTTATTTTTTACTAGTTTATTATTATTATCCCTTTTATTCTCTTTATTATTTTTTATTTTATTTTTTACTATTTTATTATTATCCCTTTTTTTTTTTAACTTTTAACTTACCTTTTTCTCTTGGTCCTTCATTCCTACTTTTCTTCATCTCCATTCCCCTTTTATTTCCTCTCCCTGTTTTTTCTTTTTCTTTTTTTTCTCTTTTCCCCTTCCTCTCTTTTCTCTTTTCTTTCTCTTTGACTACAAACCACCCCTTCATCTTCCCTAATTAAACTCGGAACCGGAAACACACTGGAGACACGCCACGAGAAACACAAAAATTCAACAAAGAAAAATAAGAAAATCCAGAAGATATCTAATCACAGCCAAGGCAACTCAGACACTAGGGAACCACAAACACTCCTGAGCAAATAAAACCAGGAGTCATGCCCGCCAGCACCAGTGGAAAACTACGAACAGAGCAAAGCAGAAAACCAACAATGGGAAAGAAAAAAGTCACAAATGATCCTCAAAACAATACACCACAAAAAGAAACTCCCTCTCCAGAACCCATTAACATGGACATAGAAGATTACATCCACCTAACAGATAAAGACTTCAAAATAGCCATCACAAAAAAATTGATAGAATTAAATGAAAAGAACAAAGAACTGAGGGATATAAACAAAGAACTGAGGAACGAGAATGAATCCATAAAGACGAAATTGAAGGAACTGGAAGATTTAAAAGAACTGAA